>CAJNIZ010011447.1:16696-59947 GCA_905231905.1 Symbiodinium pilosum | reverse complement strand
TAAACCCTAAACCCTACATAGTATATTCCCATATTCCCTATTATAACCCCTATATGAGGGTTTAGGTTCTCAGGGTTTAGGCTGAGGCCCGGGATAGGGAATATAATCCCTATATAATCCCTATGTAATATGTTCACATATAGTCCCTATATAATAGAGTCCCATATAGTCCCTATAGAATATAATCCCATATAGTCCTTATAATATAGTCCCATGTTCCCTACTGAGCCCTAGTAAGGAAGGTAAACCTCTTCATGACGGGCGTGTCGGAGAAAGACACCGCAGAAGTGATGAAGGCATACCAGGGTGGAGATGCGGCTGGCGCGGACGGAGACTCTGCTGGCACAAGCCCGCCATAGCACCTTATCCTTGCTAGCCTGCATGGTGCGCGGAAGCAGCCAGAGAAAAAAGAGGGCTGCACCAAGTTTAAGCTTCAGAACCATGAGGCGCCACGGGTGGAGGGTTTAATTAAGCTTCACAACCATGGGCCGCCTGGGGATTTCGGGTTTAGGGTGTAGGGCAAGCTTCGAAGGGATTGGGTGCCAAGGAAGCGTTTCTAGCTTCGTTCAAATCTTGGACCATGTCAAAGCTACCTCTATCAAATCCTTCAGAGGGACCGCCATAATCCCGTCATAATCCCTACAGGAGCCCGCCAGTTTCAGAAACTCCCATCTAACGGTACGCTTATTGGCTGTTGGTATTCTCAAGGGTATTGCTACATGGTTCCCATGTAGCTTACTAGTTCTAAGTAGGGAATAATTATGGGAATATAGCATATAGGGGTTAGATAAGGAGAGTATTATTTCTTATTAAAACCAGTAAGATATTATCCTCAGTCGTAGAGTCATAACTGCCTTCGTTCCTCACGGACCATCCTAAGCCCGGTTTCTGGCGCGTGCTGCAAAAGGCCCGACGGTCCTAAATCCTAAGCCCTAAACCCTAGACCCTAAACCCTAAACGCCTGCATACAAGGATCTACTCAACGGCATATATCAGAAGGATATGGATGTGTCTATGGACGTTTCCCAAAATTGTGGGCAGTTTTTTTGAGGTCTCCGTAACAAGGACTATAGTATGTTGGGGTTTATCTTCGGTCCCCCTATAGGTTTAGTGCTAGATTGACTATGGCTTTTGGCGTCAGGACTTGGGAGCAGAATTCAGGGTCCAGGCCGTAGGGTCTAGAATTTGCATTGTGTTTATAGTTTGGTTTAGGACCTCAGGTGAAAAGGTAAGACATATGAGCTACAGCCTACTTGTCTGCACTCCTGTCTTGGCCTACGTCAATACGGCATATCCCAACATAATCCCACACGCCCATATGCACCGCTCTATTCCCTCACCCTAAACCCTGAATCCTGAACCCTAAACCCTAAACCCTAAGACCCTATCACTGTATATCCCTATGTACCCCTCCCTAGGTTCAAGCGTTCGTGGCGGCATCTACCTGCACGAGCTTTGCGCCGTGGCCCTGGTATGCCCCGGTTTTCGTTTGTTTCAGACAATAGCATAGAGTCCTACTTGTCCTTTCCCCCCAACATCATCTGCAAGGATCAATGTAGGGGCCCTCCCAAAAAAGGATCCACAAATCTAAAAAGAATCCATGTTGGTTTAGGGATGAACCTAAACCCTAAACCCTAAACCCTATGGAGGGTAGGATATAATTAGGTACTGAGGTCTCAGAGTTGATGTGACTGGGGATCAAGAAGTCCATCATAAGGGGGACCAAAAAGTAAAGGACCCCCCCTAAGGCTCCCTAAGCCCTAAACTCCAAGCCCCCAAGACCTCCCTCCCGCTACAGTCTCCTGATATGGAACCCTCAACCCCAAACTTGAAACCCTATAGTCCCCCTCAAGTAGAAAGAATATTGGGATAATGGAAAAGAAAATGGAAAAGAAAATGGAAGCTACTCTTTAGGGTTTAGGGTTCGGGTATATGGGGATCTTATTCTCATATACCAAAAGCCATGTTCTATTTACTTAAGCGGGACAGTAAACCTGAGTACCTGAGTCAGAGTCTCTTGAGGTTAGGGCTACCCTCTCCCCGAACTTCATGTTGAGACCAGTGTCCTTTAAAGGGGGGCTCTATGAGGTGCCAGGGGTTCGTCTTAGTTTGTGGGGAGATCACCCTAAACTTTGGGTACTGCCCCCACCCAGTAACAGTTTCTACTAGGGGTCAGATTAAGGGCTATATATAAGTATATTATGAAGATTATCCAACTGTTATTGGGTGGGGGCAGTACCCAACCTAAACCTCATACCCCTACACCCTAAACCCTAAACCCTAAACCCTAAACCCTAAACCCTAAACCTGGTGGGGCATGGGCTACAGGTTTGAACCGGGAGTCAGATCATTGGCATCTGGCCTGGGAGACTACCTGGTGCCTAGTAGGGCAGGTTGGAGGGTCAAGGATTTAGGGTTTAGGGTTTAGGGTCTAGGATTTAGGGTTTAGGGCAAAAAAACACCTTAAATCCTGATTGAATCGCCTACAATAGTCCCTACCAATTCCTACCAAGCAGAGAGATCAGATGGCACATCTGGCTCGTTGTGCATGTACTTGCAATGCTGTTGAAATCTCGACCCAAACCCGACGACCTGTATATGGGAGATTTTGGTCTGGCCTTAATGCGGCCCGTGAAGCCTCACTGTGCGAATCATCGTTGAGATTGAGCCTCAGCCAAACCTTGTCATGAAAGCCCCATAGTCCTTTCACAACCACCCTAAACCCTAAACCCTACACCAAGTAATACTATTTAGGTTTTTTTACAGCATTGTGGAAGGTTTACAAAAGGTTCCAGCCTGTTATAGACAGCTTGCAAAAGGCTAGAGAGTTTTCTGGAGGGTTATAGAGGTCTTGTAAAGGTTTGATAGAGTCTTTAGTGGAAGCTTATGAAGGTACCCCACCCCCCTTGTGGTCCTGTGGTCCTCTGGTCTGGGTCCTGTCGTGTGGTGAGGGCTTATAGAGGGTTACAGAGAAGCTTTTAAAGCAAATTTTGGACTGCAAATCATCAAGCCAAGAGTAAGACACATACAAAGAACAGCAACGTAACGTGACATCGATGCAGTGCCTCAAACTTGGGATTGTCTCCAGGACTAAGGAGGCACTTCTCGAAGGGTTCTTACTTCAGAGCCACCATGGAAGTGGCCATTTGTGGCCACGAATCTTTGGAAACCCTTGCTATTACTACTGCTCTACTGCTGCTTGCTATCTTTAAGACATCCCTTGTTTGTTAGAGTTTCCCTGGTTGCGAAGCTTGGCGCAGGTCCGCCCGCTGCCGTTCACCGTTGGGACGTAATGGCATCATGGAGTCCCACATCCAAAGCAGGAACTTGTGCGCGGCGGAGGACCGGGATCGGGGGTTGCTTACATTGTTATTTTGAGTTGGTGCGTGGTATTGACCCACCTGCGTGTGAGCGTCCCGCCAGGACATCTTGCATCAGATGATGCACTCCAGCCTCATTGAACCTAATGTAATCAGTGACTTGGCGCATGCTGTTCCTTGGGTTTATGAGGTCCATGGTGTTTAGTGATGCGCAAAGACTAAACGACTCCAATGATATATGCGCCCAGAAAGTGTAAAAAAGCCCGTAGACTGCAGAAAGGGCCGATGAACATGTCCCCAGTAATCAGAACCCTGAGATGGTTGTCTATTTTGGCCTTAGAATTTATACTAAAAAGTTTCCATCGGATCTGGTTTTGACTTAATCTTAGTTTGATTTTTGTTGAACCAGTTTTAAATTGGATTAACGAAGCCATTTACACGGTGTTAACCGATTCCAAACAATGTTAATTCAGGTTTAGTCTGCAGTTAGAAATTAAACGATCTTGCTTCGGTTAAATGGTTTGAGGGAGAGTCTTACAATGACTGGGAAATTTCTCTATGTAATCAAATGGCCCCTATCTCGCCCATTACATTAAAAAGATAGCGCTTGATACTTCGGGCGGATTGTTGTAACACCGCTGGGGAGACGTCATGTATTATGATGGGGAAGCGATGACTAATTTTCGGAGGGTGCATAAAGTTTGTGGTCTGCCCAGGATTTTCGCATCACACGTTTCTGAGCTTGTGACAGCGACGTTGGCTTCTACTTCATGTGTTTACTCTTGTTAGGCTACTTCACGGTCTTGAAGGTCTACTGCCAAGAAGGCGAACTTCCCAAGGCCGGCGACACGTCTCTGAATTCTGATGTGTGATCTGGGCGGGAGAAGCCTGCGCATTTCGATGCGGGCCTTGGTGCTGTTCGAGCACATTAAGCAGCGCGGCGGCGAAAACGAGCATATCTACAACGCGCTCATGGAAGGCGGGGAGCGTGTAGTCTCCCTTGTGCGATGATTTCAGTCTCAGTCTGGGCGGACTTTCAAGATTCTGAGTGAACCAACAGGCTTGCAACTAACTAACCGGTGGAATGTGATTTAGGGCTTGCAGACCACAATCTTCTATTAGTCCCTGAGAAAGCCACCTTCTTGGGGACCTTGCGCAAAGACCCCAGAAATGGGGCCAGACCCGGGCATTCAGGAATGTTGGCTGTGAGAGTGTTATGGTAGGAACATATCCACAGAAGTATCCTGCCCAACTAACAACCTTCGATAGCATGGTATGCATAAAATGTCTGTCTATTATGATCTCTTTGTAACAACAAATGTTGCCACTCGGTGAGGCTGCGTCATGTACAGCAACGATTGGAGAACAGGCGCCCTGCGCGCCACTCATCAAAGGTTGATTGCAGGTGGACAGACACCCGTCACTTTGCATGTGCGCTGCGTGCAGTGCGTATGCTGCATATAAAGCGCCGTCAAGTCAAGCGCTGCCCAACACAAATTCTGCTAGAGGTTGTGGGCTGTTTGCGGACATGATTCGGAACAACGTGCTGCCATCCTCGAGAACCAAGCGTGCTCTGCAGGCCCGTGAGGGTGGTGTTCAACAATGGCTTGCGTGATGGCAGGGTTGTCAGCTTCTCGTTCTTTAATCATGTAGTTTCACGTCTTGCTTGAAAAATCTTAGTCAGTCCCAGCCAGGGCCCTGATTTGAGTCTGAAAATTCCCGCGGTGATGACTTGGACCGTAGATTGACAACATGTCCAGTCAAAAGTCAGCCGCCAGCTCCTGGTGCACGATTGTGCCTCCAAATTGTCGGGCTTCTTGACGACGATCAGGTCAAGAAACTCTTTGAAGCGTGGCCTGGCAGCGAAAGATGCCATTTTTCTGCGGCTGCTACCTTCAAGAGGATTCGTCACTGCTGGTGCAAGTGTCCCTGTGGGGCAGCCAATAGGTCACATACGTATGGGTCATAATTAGTTCTCTCCGACTACACAGACGATACGTGCGAATCTATGGGAGTGCAACTAAGATCTGACAGTAAAAGTTACCCCCAAAAAGGTACCCCTAATTTTGGGAAGCCCCCATATAGGGTTTAGCGAGTATGCCAGGGAAGAAGGGTGATCTTCTCGTGGGCGTGTTGACAGACGGGTATCGGAGTCATGGGTTTAAGGGCCTAGGGCTCCAGGGTTCAATCATTTAATGCAAAGCTCGACTTGTTTTCATACCATTTTTGTGTCAACCCTAAACCCTAAACTCTAAACCATTTATACATGTGGTTGCAGTTCATGCAAGGCCTGCCGTGAGTCGCTGTTCATTCTGTCGTTTAAAGCAGTTCGTAATGATAAGGAACAGCATACCAGGAGGTTTCCAGAGCGCTTTCCTTGCAGAATCGAGCTGGAGGTGTATCTTGCAGCGGAAGCTTGTTTCCAAGATTTTGGGATGCGTAGCGGTGGAGTGTGTGCCCCCAAAGAATGCACCTGGGCGCAAAGCCTTGAAAGGGCATCGCTGGAAGTTTAAGGGAAATGGCCGGGGTGTCCGGTGCAAAGCCGCCATAGTATTTTCGTACATGGGGGAATCTACAGGAATGTATAGGAATACATGCGGAATAGGTGGGAATATGTAGGGATACGGAGGCATATGTGGGGTTTTGGGCCTTTACTTACTGCCGGTTGAGACTGCTGCTCACTCCTCCACCATGGCAGCTACAGACGCAGATGCTTTGCGTGCGGAGCTTGAGGCTGCAAGGCGAGAGTTGCAGGCGGAGGACGCCAGAACAAATGAGCTGGATGCGGAGATAGAGGAGGCTGCAGAAAGGCAGCGATTGCGGAAAGAGATTGCATGTGTCAGAGACGAACTGAGGGTTGCGCAGCAGCACAACAGGAATCGTGCAGAGCTTCGTGCAGATGTCGATGCAGACCGTGCATTTCTAGATGGAGATATCCCGCGAGCTGGAAAGACCGAAAAGGGCAACAAGTTCATCCAGAACTCTAGTGGCCAAGGGATCACACAATGCAATGAGCAGGTCGCTCAAGGCGAGTATGTTTGGACAATCAAGGGCATGCGTTGGTTGCAGGATGCGCTGTGGGCTGTCGGCAAAAATTTTGCTGAGTCCCCAGAGTTCATGGTGGGCCACGGTAACTTCAGTCTCAGGTACAATCCCGAGGCAGGCTGCTTGTTTGAGTGGCATTGTGGGTCACTGGCGATTTTCTATCATGACGAGGCAGATCTATCACTCCAGTACAGAATCTACATCAAGGCTCGTGATGGGTCTTTCGTGCAGTGGGGCGAGGGGGGTCACGGCCGCTATGATTCTGAGGTGTCTTACGTGTGGCGTGAAGATTGTTTCGGCCCCGACGTGCATTGGGAGAATCATCGCCCGGCCTCCCTGACGGCCTTAGGCATTTTTGGCCTCAGTCACGAAGAGCTGCTGCGGTCAGAGTGGGTCCAGGACGATGAGCTGACCGTGAAGTGCGTGCTGGAGGTGCGCCCCCGCGATTCTCCCAAAGTGCAAGACCAGCTAGGTCCAAGTGCGGAGCTTCCGGCGCCAACCGTCGTGCACGACATGCACGCCCTCTTCGAGAAGAGCACCAACAGTGATGTTCGTTTTGTGGTCGGGGAGGAGGTGATCCATGCGCACTCGCCGATCCTTTGCGAGAGGCCTCTCAGTTAGCGAAAGCACATTATGGGTTTGTATCAAGAGTGGCTTCTGTTCTAGATTGAGGATTATCAGATGTCCTTGTCAAGGCATCGCCAGGAACCTCCTCGTCAAAATTTCCTACATACTCGTTCTTTCCTGTAGAAGTGCCCCCGGCAAGGTCCGCAGTCTTCGAGAGGCAGTTGAATGCTGGAATGCAGGAGTGCAGTTCTCAAAATAGTTCACATGTACGAAAGTTCAGCTTATAGGATGCTGAACCTGAAAGCCGGAGACGCGTACGTAGCACAGTCATTTCGCAAAACTGCGCAGGAGTCCATTTCGAAGGTCATCGTGATCAAGGACTGCTCCGCGCAGATCTTCCGCGCCTTCCTCAAGTTCCTTTACACGGACATCTTGCCCAGCCTGGAGGAGCCAATCACTCTGAGCCCCTAAGCGGTCTGAGCTGAGTCATCACCTCCCCCTAACAGATCCTAGTAACACCCCCTTATAACGGATATTTCCAATCGGGTAGCCTTCATGAAGAAGTAGAAAGCTGAGTCCAAAAAGCTTTGTGCCCAGCCCACGGACGAGTTGCTTATGTTTCCGGGAAGTGGTGCCCGAAGCCGCACAAGCAACCCGAAAAACTAAACCCTGAATCTATCGCCGTTCTGGGGGGCCCCTGGACTCGAACGATCAATCCCAAGGCAACAACCTTTGCCCCAGCGGCAACCCCAAACAGCCTGAGACCTACTGCGGTTAGTAGGGAATAAGGAATTCATCATATCAGGAATATATGCTATTAAATTTCCTCATTCCCTGCTAGCCCCCCAGAAAGTTCGACTTTCAAAGCCAGCTTCGGTTCTTAGGTTAGCCGCATATCTCCCCCATACTTTTGCTCCATCGGCATCCCGGAGAAGACATTTCAAAAGCTCACGAGCCTGCATCGGTGGGTGCAGCAGCTTGCCATCAACAGGCTTCTCCCTATACCATTGACCGGGATCTTCTCAAAATTTCGGGGAGGTGTTTAAAACATTCCGCGTATCTTCCTCCCTGAGCCCTGAAGCTTAAAGCCTAGATTCGATCCATTTCGATCCTGAGCGCGCCAAATCCTGCATCCTCAGCCCTGAGCCCCAAACCCTGAACCTGCCAGGAAGAGTACTCCCTAAACCCAAAGCCCTAAACGCTAAGCCCCAAGCCAGAGACGCCCAACCTGACGTCAAAGACGTTGGGATGCAAACGTACGAAGGCTTAAATAAAGGGACCCTAATGGGAACCCCAAACAGGGAACGCCAAGAAAACAGTAGGAATTTAATAGAATTTGAGGACCCCGGTAGGTATGTTCCTCTTATTGTCCTACTATATTGTTGGGGTTCCCTGTTTGGGGTTCCCAGTAAGGTCCCTTTATGAAAGGTCCCATCATCTGGAGTTCGGACGGAAAAGCCGTTCAATCTAATTGGGGGGATGTCAAAATTATGGTCCCTTTTTGGGTACCCTAAATATTAGGTGCCGTAATAGAATAGGGATCTAAAAAGGAACCATAATTTTGACAACCACCCAATTCAAATCCATCATTTAACCTTGAACTAGATCCTGAACTCCAAAGCCCCTAAAGCCCACTCTGCAGCTCAAGCTAAATCTTGAAGCTGTAATCCCCATGAACCCCAGATCCCCTAAACCCTAAACCAAGCCTGGAACTCCAAATCCCTTGATAAGCGATTATAATAGTAACCCCCCCAAGTGAACCCCCCCCCCCAGATTTAGAATCCAATTAGGCCTTGTTAAGCCCTATATAATCCTTATTAGCTCCGTAAACCCTGGGGGGGGTACCTTTGGGGGGGGTACTAGTGTAATCCCTAAAACCCTAAACCCCTTCACCCCTAAACCCTAAACCCTAATTCTGGGGTACTATTGTAATCCCTTACTTGAACCCCAACCTCTGAGTCCTCCAGGAGCTGGCTGCGCAAACTCCCTGCAGCGCTGCCGATCCGCAAGATGAGAGCTCGCAACTGAAGGACAGTTTAGGGTTTAGGGTTTAGGATTTAGGGTTTATTAGGGTTTAGGGTTCAGGGTTTAGGGTTTAGGGTTTAGGACATGCAGGCCCTGTTGGCGGTGAGCCACAAGCACCTTGGCTGAGCGAAGGTATGATAGAATCAGATGACACAACATGAGCTTGTAAAGGGACATTCCCTTATTCCCTGGTAACCCCTAAGTAAGTAATTCAGTATGCAATGTAAGATGTTGTAATATGCTGTGAAAAGTTCCTGGGTGCTTGCCGACATTGATTCGGAGTGAAGGGATGATGGTTGGCCTTGGGGCAGTATCCGAACAGCTTTTTTAAAGGTTGATGGATCTGGAGGTTGAGGTTGAAATGTGTTGTTTCTAGGATTCTATGGGCCATTGCTTTTTGGACGAGGTTGATAGATTTGGATGTTGAGGTTGAAAGGGTTTAGGGTTGAAAGGGCTTGTTTCTCGGGGCCTTCTCTTTTGAGCTGTTAGACCCCTACTCCTCACCTGTTTGTTAACACCGCTGGCAATTGCTTTTGAGGTGTCGATACTGACGGGCTTTTATGCCCTAAACCCTAAACCCTAAATGAAGGATTCTTACCAAAGTGGTGGCGGCTTTGGGGCCTGTTGCATCAACTTCCGTAATGTTGGGGGAGAGGAGCTGGGGAGAACCTAAAGTAAGGAGTAAAGATATAATCCCTATAGAAGCCCAACAGATTGCGTTCCCTTACTTCCCTACAAACCCTGAGAAAATTCAAACTACCCTAATCCCCAAACCCAAAACCCAAAGCCCTAAAGCTCCAAACCCTTCAGCCAACCTGCTTGGTTCCAGCCAAAGCCCGCTCCACAAATCCCAAGGCTCTTTCTCAAAAAAGGGAGTTTCGGGTTTCTACAAGGATGATATGAGGTTATGTAGGGATTATCTTAGGATTATACGGGGTTATATAGTGATTATATCGGGATTGTTTAGGGATATCGTGAGAACTTCCGAAAATGACATACACAATTACACAATTGCCTTCTACCCTCCAAGCTCCTCACGCTCCCAAAGTGTAGTGCTTTTCAGAAATCCCTACGCAGCCAAGAAGTACTAACAGCCGTCTTCGCAGAAATCAGCCAAGGAACTGGACTCTAAAGGACCTTGGGCCAAACCCTAAACCCTAAACCGTCCAGGGTTCAAGGTTCAGGGCTTATGTAGGGTTTAGGACTCAGGGTTTATGGCTCAAGGTCTTAGGCTCCCCTGGCATCTCAGATTATGCAAGGTACCAGGCGGAACGCCTCCGGTGCTGGTGTGAGGCGCAACTCCAAGAGAAACTTTAAGATCTCGAGCCTACCCACCCCCTACGGAACCCAGCTGGTCAAAGTAATGTTCCGTGTAGTTGTGCTCGAATATCATGGTCCCGTACTTTCAGGTTAAGCTGCCCTCTGCTCTATATACAATGTATTTACACGCATGCATATGGGTGTGAAGACCCAAAGTTCTGAGCACGGTATGGTGAAAGTACAGCTTTTAGGTTTCTTCAAGCCACTTTCAAGCCCCAAAAGCGCGATGCACACTCAGCTACAAGCCTCAAAGCCTCTTCCCGGCCCGTGAAAAGTAAATCTGGCTGACAGGATCCCTTCTTTTGGCCATCTTGGCGTGCAGTAGGTCTAACCTTCAACCCGAATGCATGACCCAAAAGAGCTGTTTGCAGCCCGTACATAATACTCAGAAATACCCAGAGTATTCCTACAACTATAGCTAGGTGGCTCGTATCGCCACTTAACCGAAAAACAACTGCAACCCTAAATCAAAACACCAAACCCTGAAACCGTTAGCCTCGGCCTCATCGATACTAAAACTCGCAAGCCTAAATCCATAAGGCCTCATCCCCGTACCTTTACCCCAAACCCCAAACCCAGGACCCTGAGCCCTAGATAAGAACCAAGACTAAACTCTAATACCCTGAGAGGCGCAGCTCTGCAAGCGGCTCAGCACGTCTGCAGTTTGTGGCATCCTGTGCCAGGCGCATCTCCTGCAGGCCTAGCAGGGTTTATATTGCATTGGGGTTTACCATTCAGGGGCTTAGTAGGGTATGTTTCAGTTTCTGTTTGGAGTTTGTCCAGGGGTATGGTGTGCTCTCGGGTTTAGGGGTTCAGGGTTTGATGATTTTCGGCAATCAGGGTTGTAGGGCTGGTAATTTGGGGTTTAGGATTTGGGCTTCTTTGATTTCGCGAGCTTTGCAATGTGAGCATCATTCTTGTATGTTCTCATAGCCCCCAGGGATCCGGATGGACGAGTCTGGAAACATTGGTTCGTAATACAAACTCTGGTCGTCGTAGAGTGGTAGTTGTAATAGGAGGAGAAGGAGGAGCAGGAGAGGAGTTAAACTTGGTTAGAGCTGCGCGCGATGATGTTACGTTTGTTGGGATGCGACTTTCAGCCTTGTCACCCCTTTTGGGATGATATATCATCAGCTCAAAGCTTGGGGCATGTGTAGGTTGTTTGTAAAGTCTGGGTTTACAATTTAAAATCAAGGTCTAATTGTTTCTTTATGATTTTGTTTGGCCGGGGAATTTACTTTTTGTCTCCCCTTGCAGATGATGTTTGCATAAGGGCTGTAAAGAGATTTTGAACACTTCGCAGGGGTAATGTGCAAGTTGTGTATGACTTTCAGAATCCAATAGCGGTTCCTACACTCCATTTTTTTTAGCCGAAGCTTCGCGTTTTGGAGGTCAAGGAGGGCTCTCAATGTCGGACTCTAAGAGTTTGTGGGTTAAAAAGCATAAGGTTAGGAACTTTCGCGGTGTCTTGGGGACGAGGTTCGGGGCCCGGCGCATGCGGGTTGCAATTCCAAGGGCCGGCTGGACACTAATCCTTAGGTTGACCCCCGTTGTAGGGGTATATATATACGAGGACCCTTATAAGATCACCATTATTCCTTAAAGTTACTATTGCTGGGTGGGCCGTCCACCTAAGCTAAGCACGTATAAACTTGCCCTTTTACCCCTCAACCCTTAAACCCTCAAACTCAATCCCTACGCCCTAAACCTACACCTAAACCCTAAACCCCGAAGCCCTATTACCCATACACCCCTAAACCCCCCAAGCCTAAACCCCCCAAGCCTAAGCCCCAAACCCCTGGGTTCAGGCCCAGCATCTTGAACAGCAGTGCCTTTCCTACATCAAGAACCACATGACGGAGGCGGGCGTCTTTGGAAGTTGATTTTTGAGGGCTGTTTGTAGATGCAGTGTCGAGCATGCGCAGGGTCGAGTACCAGGAAGGGAGGGTCCTCGTCTCACTTCAGACCAAGACGAAGCCAAATCGACCACAAAAGTGCGATGACGAGCGTTACTTGACTGTCCAGGTGATGCAGCTACCGACCTACATGGAGATTGTGAAGACGTGGCCGGAAATCGTGCTGAAGATTAACCTCTTCCTAACGGGCGCAACAGAGACACAGACAGCTACGGTCCTGCGCGCTCACAAGCGCTCCAGGACGGCAGGCGCAGAAGATGAGTCGAACATGTAGTCTCTATGCAGATTACGTAAACAGCGTTGGAGATGCAATTTCAAGCGCGTCAAATGAAGTTTCCTCGCTTGCAGCAATCACATGAAAGTCTATTGGCGCTTAGGCGTGTACCTTTCTCGGGATGGCTGGTACAGAACTAAGTGCCTGATCCCATGCGTAGCCACAAGTGCTACATCAAGCTTCTTGAAAAAGACGCACTGTATTTTGATGTATCGGCAGCACTCTGTTGCAAGCGTGATATGCATTAGCATGTTTCTAGCACATGCCTACACGGTAGATTGCATACAAAGCATATGACATGTGCATCGTGCCTTACATGACTCGAATCCGTGCGGAGAACGAAGACCTACCGTGGATGCAGGAAATCAGTGATATGAAGACGAAGCATATAACACATGCATCAAGCATTGCATGAGGTTCATGTAGACCCATGATTAATAAACCTCCCTCCTTTTACGGGCCTTAATATTCGGATCCCTATAAGCCCTATTAAGGGGAGAGGTGCTGACGTAACTCCTCTGAACATTGTCACTTTCGTCCCCGTGCCGACCCCGCAGCAGAGTTTTGCAAGTAGGTTCAACGCTGATAACCCAGCGTACCTCAAAGTAAACTTAAGCTTGGGACAAAAAGCCACAGAAAAAAAACCAGAGACATTTATGTCGATAGAATATAGAATTGCCCCCAACATCATAATACGATCCCCATGTACCCCGTGTTCTATCTACTTAAGAGGACTATACCAAGCGGCTTGTTGAGAAACCCAGGTCAATTTGAAGGAGCGATACGACAAGCTGTAGCAGTCCACGGAAAAAGCGGCCGCTGGGTGCTGAGGATAGGCTTCTGCCGTCCTTGCTTCCGTCATGGGTTGTGGAATCTACTTGTACAAGAAACCCTAAACCCAGATTTGTCGGCATGATCAAGGGTTTTTGTATGCTGAGAGCGCAGGTCGCTACGGTGGTGCGCAGACAAGTTGAACGTCGGCATGCCAGAGGATTTGTGTGTGGGACCAGTGCCTCATTGTAGGCGGAAATGCTGTTGGGTTCAGGGTTTAGGCGGGCAAAGGCCATCTGGTTCAAAAAAGCTTTGAATCCAAAAAGTATAATTGAAAAAGGCTGGCTTTGGGCGCTGTGCACCTGAAGCAAGTATACAACTCTTCTCGAGGTGCTAGCCCAGACCCTTTACCTGTAGTGTTTAGGGCTTCGGGCCCATTAGTACATTGGGCAAACTAGGAGGTTATCGGGATGTTCCAACTTTTGGATCCTTGACAACCCTAAACCCTAAACAGCGTCGATTGACGAAGCTCAGCTTATCGTCTCGAAGCTTAGGTCCTTACTTGGAGGGTCAGGGGGACTTAGTAAGTAGGTTAATAACCCCTATAACCCATATAGTAACCCCAGTTATCTCCCTTATTAACCTACTTATTAAGTCCCCGTGACCCTCCAAGTAACCTCCATAGACCAAGAAGGGAGAGCCAAATGGAAATGAACATGGAACATGACATGGAAGCTAGGATTACGTAGGGATTTTATAGGCCCAGGGAGCAGTCTATAACTACAAGGTTCCGGAAAATAATTTGTAATTTCTGTTACCTAGAATNNGGGGTTCCAAATCCCTTAGAGATAACCCCACGCATAAGTAGTTGCTAAGTCGAATGAACCCCAAAGCAGATACTTGCGAACTTGTAGGTTGGAGGCCTTCGCGCTTCGGATGGTGAATAGTAAAGCTCAGGGTTTAGGGTTTAGGGTTTAGGGCTTGCACCTTGGGAGTTCTGGGATTATAGTACATTAAGAAGGTGATGCAGGATTTGTTGTATCAACAATACCTTAGTCCCTTAACCACAAGCTTTTCATGTTTCCCTACAACCCTAAACCTCAAGCCTGAAACACAGTATCCGCTTACAATCCGGCCATTTTTCTGCTCAGAGCCTCGCGGCGCCTTCTGTTCCGACCCCGCCTGTGCTCCAAAAGGGGAAGCCCAGCACCCCCGCCATGCCGCTGAAACTTGCGAAGCAAAGGCCCAGGGCTTCGGGACTTAGGGTTTGGGGGTTTTAGGGGTTTTAGGGGTTTTAGGGGTTTTAGGGTTTAAGTCTTAAGCTGAAATCTGCGCAGTAAAGGCGGATGGGCTTAGGGTTCAGGTTGGTGGGATTACTGGATCAATGTTAGGGATCCTATATACTTTTTGGGGTGTGGGATTCCTTGTATTTCTGAAAAAGGGATCCTTTTTTCTTCCTGGGGTAATGTGGGCTAAGATTACTAAACCCTAAACCCCAAACCGGATTTTGGGCTCAGCGACCTGGAGTTTGGGTTTCGGAGACGTAGGTAGGAACGATGGTTGGAACTTTTAGAAGTGGATATTTAGGGTTTTGGGTTTTGGGTTTAGGGTCATTTCAGGGCTAGCAGTTCTCAAAACCTGAACCCTTCTTGTTTAGGGTTTAGGGTTTCGTTTAGGGTTCAGTCTTGTTGTAGAGCTTGGTTTGGGCCTACCACCTCCCAAAAACTCCAAGTACCAGGAATCTAAGGCCCCGTTTTGCCGTATACTGTAGAAGCCTGAATAGGTAGCAGCACGCACTCCTCCTAACCCCTTTTGAGCTGTAGTAGCTTTAAACTAAATCCTATACCCCAAACCCCTAATTAAACCCTAATCCCTATGCCCCACACCCCTAGCCCCTATACGCCAAATCCCTATACTTGTACTCAACAAACAGCCCGCGACAGCTCACGTCCCGCCACACCTCCAGGCCCTAAGAGTTTAGGATTCAGGGTTGGGTGTAGGGGTTCAGGGTGTAGGGGTTTTTTAGGGCTTAGGGGTTTAGGGGTTTAGGGCTTAGGGGTTTAGGGCTTAGGGGTTTAGGGTTTAGGGGTTAGGGTTTTGGGGTCAGGGCTAAACATGAAAGCTGAAACCGCTTTAAATCCTAAATTTGAAGCCCTGAACACTCCGCATCCAACACCCAAGAGCCCGCAACTCTCCGCATCTCCTTGAAGTACTCATCCCCCCCGACATTGACGTATTGGGAATCTTTATCGTTAGGGAGGTCGGGAGGTTTGTTTAGGGTTTAGGGTTTAGGGTTTCGGGTTAGTCGAGTTTGGCTTTCCCTGCATCAATGGTGGCTCCCACAATTCTTGTTTTGAAGCCAAATCCCTAATCCTTACCAGGGTCCCAAACGCCGCCTATCTAAACCTTAAGTGCAAATGTAGACCCTAAAGCCTGAACCCTTGTACCTTGGGCCCGGAGCCCAAAACCCTGAGCCCTACGCCCTAAACCTCAACCCCCAAACCCTGAAACCTCGGATACAAACCTTACCTTGAAGAAGTCTTGAAGTCAGAGCCACAAACCTTGAACCCAATAATTTGGGTACTGCCCCCCTCAGTAACAGTTGGATAATAAGTATAATATGGTGATATATAGCCCTTAATGGAGCCCCCAATATAAACTGTTACTGGGTGGGGGCAGTACCGAACCAAGAATGTATACCTTGGAGCCCAATTATGGCCTTTCAGCCTGGGAGTTTAAACCCTAGGCTTATACAGGAAGCCCGAAGCCTTAGGCCTTCAACTCTGAACCCTAGACCGTAGGGTGTAGGGTTCAGGGTTTAGGGTTCAGGGTTTAGGGTTTAGGGTTGAGGGTTTCGGGTTTAGGGTTCAGGGTTGAGGGTTCAGGGCTTAGGGTTATATTTAGAACTTCGGAACCCGAAGACAGAGCCTCTGAAGCTTGTAGTGTGAACCTGGAGCCCTAAGCCCCAAACCCTAAATCCCAAGTTTTGTTATGCGTAGAAGCTGAAGACTTAAACCTAAGTCAGGTCCTTAGCACCCTAAGCCCCAGTCCTTAGACCCTAGCCCCTAAACCCTACCCTATATTCTAAATCTTGAAGCCCCACGCCTTCAACCTAATTCTCAGGTCCTCTGAATAAAGCACCCTAAAACCTAAACCCTTCACCCTAAATCTTGAATCCCTAAAACCTTACACCTAAACTCTGAGGTCCTCAGCCCCAGACCTTCAACCCCAAACCTTATTCCCCAAACCCTAAACCCTAAACCATGGAAGCCCTAAGACCTTAAACCTAATCGTCCAGGTCCTTAGCCCAGATTGCTGGCTTCGCCCTGGTGGTTGCGGCTCTTCGGGTAGCCGAGGGCCCAGGGTGGCTTTTGGGTCTAGGGCATAGGGCGTTCACTTGCGTGGCGGAGATATGACGCCTCTCACCCAGTTCAGGGTTGAGAGCCCAGCCCTAAACCCAAAATCCTAAACAGAACAAAAATTCATAAATCCTAAACCCTAGACCTTAAGCCCTAAACCACTAAACCCTAAACTAAAGTGTTCGGGTGTAGGTGGAGGGTGCCCAAAGCCTGAAACCCTTTAGGGGTTGAGGGTTCAGTCAGGCCCCAGAAGATCAGAAGATCCTGGTTTCAGCTTTAGGGTTTACGCACATATCCCTGTAGAATCCCTAGACAACCCAGCTTCCACTTGATCCTGAAGTTTTGTTTGCTTCTTCACTATAGTAGTTTCCATTTGCTTGGATTCATGTGTAGGATGGTTCCCGCTGCCTGGTGCCTCAGTGCTCAGCGGGTCATGCCTCTCTTTTCTCTCTAAACCCGGAGCCCTAAACCCCTAAACCCTAAGCCCCTAAACTCCTAAACCTCTGAACCCAAAACCCCCAAACCCCTAAACCCTAAACCCCTGAGGTCTGAACGGGTGGTGGGAAAGCGCGTAAACAGTGTGCCCAGGAGAGAAACACGTTCACCGGGGCGAGACGTCTTCCAGATTTCTGTGAGCCATAGTCTAAACTCCTTAAAGGTTTAGGGTTAGGATTTAGGGTTTAGGGGTTTAGGGTTTAGGGAAAGGGGGTTGTATTGGGGACTACTATAGGACTTATCAAGGGGGATACTAAGGAGTTTGGACTGTAGCTCATATGGCAATTTCTTGACATGCGCCTCCCTTGCATACCCCCCCACTATGCTATGATCCTTATTGCAGGGACCCCCCCCCCAAAACGGGACCCCGTGGATTCTTTGTTGAGGTGGACTTTACGATAAGAAGTTTCTCCAAAAAGTCTTTATCTAATTCTTACTTAAGGTGGGATTCCTTCAATCCCGAAACCCTAAACCCTAAACCCTGAACATATTCTTTTTTTTTCTCCTAAGGGTCCTTAAAGGTGCCCCTTTTGAGAAACTGGAACTTTGTCATCAACCAGGGGCTCTGATACCAGCGGAAGCTTTGAAGGCTAAACCCTCAACCCCTGCTAAGGGTTTCGGGTTTAGGGATTAGGGTTTAAAGCTGAATAGTAGGAAAAAGGGTACCCTTATTATAAGGGGGTTATTGGGGAACCTAGGCTACGTCATAGGTGTTTCAGGCTGTAGGATTTCATAGGCCTACGCCCGAAACCCTAGACCCTAAGCATGGGTTCCCACCCAGCAATAGTAATTTTGAAGGCTAATAGTGATTATATTACGTAGGTCCATTTTGTACTCCTATTATAATTACGACCATTGCAGGGTGTGGGGGCTCCACCTAAAGCATACCCTAAACCTTAAATCCTAGACAACGTACAAAGGGGCTTCCATGGTTTTGGAAGCCGAGGTTACGTCTCCGACATCCTTCGTGCAAGGCTACTCGCTGTGAGGGGTTAAGCGATCCGGAATTAGGGCTGAATAGGGTTTAGGGTTTAGGGATGTGGGTTTAGGAATTCAGGTATAGGGTTGAGAGTGGTTGAGTGTAGTGGTGCCTCGTACTGGGCCCAAGACCATTAAAATTAGTAAGCCCCTAAACCCTTGACCCTAAACCCCTAAACCCCTATACCCTAAACCCTTAAACCCAAAATCAATCACTTTGGATGCTTCTTTCGCTTCGTGGAAGAGCCCGTCCCCCCAAGCAAAGTTGTGCAGCACTGCAGCACGGCCCGAACATTTCTCAACTGGGTTGCTGTTGAGGAGCTTTAACTAAGTTAACGTAATGGGTATATACATGTAATCAATAAATATTGTTTCCACAATATAGTAACTTAAATTAATGTCCTTAACAGCAACCCAGTCGAGTCCTCGCAACGTTTCGCGCAGCTTTGTGGCATTGTAGCTGTGAATTTAGTGTATAGAATATGACGACCAGGAGTTCTAGTTTTGATTATTTTCCACTGAGTAACCAGACATATTTCTGTAGGATTCGTATGACAAATTCAGATTGCATTTGTTAGTCATGCTGCTGGTTCTGATGCTTGTGCCGTGCTGCTTGAGAAGTCCCCTCCGCCTAAGAGTGAAAACCAACACTCGCTTTTGGGGTTAGCCTAAACCCTAAACCCTAAACCCTAAAGCCTAAACCGTTTGGGGCTCCGGTTTGATTGCATGTCACTGCTGAAAGAGAATGCTGCTGCCCTTAACTGCGGGATGCATTTTCTGTGCACGACACTTCTCAAAGAATAATAGGGGATAATGGAAAAGAAAATGGAAACCCCTATGGTATAGGGTTGTATTGGGATTATATTGGGGGTTATGTTGGGAAGCTTGTTCTTCTGCGGGCGTGTAGATGGTTTGCTCGGGATGAGGGACTACGAAGGCAACCATGTTACTCACACGCCTGTGGGATTCGTTTCGTTGCCTGACATGGCACGTCATATCTTCGGGTATATCCAGACGTGAAAATTATGCGAGTGGCAACTGGCAAAGGCATCACCATCCTGAATGAGCCCTGAGACCTATCTGGGGGTTTCCCAAAATTATGGGTTTAGGGTTTAGGGTTTAGGGAGTCCCCACAATAAGGACTATAGTATTCTTGGGTTTATATTGGGGTTCCCCTATTTTGGGAAACTACCATCTGTATTGTTTCGACTACGCACTTGGTTCAAGGATTAGCATCCAGGAGCCATTCATATGTGGGGTCATAGGTGCATGAGGGTTTTGGATTTAACGTAGCAGGTTGCGGGTCTTATGGGTTTGAGGTTCTTCCATCCTCTTACCAATTGACGACCCCTCTGATGAAGTGTTGATATGGAGAGCTAATGTTGGACGCTTCTTCGGAGATTTCACGATGCCAACTTATCCCGCAGGGCGAGGAATATATGTATGTAAATATGTACATATATAGATACACACATACACATGCGAATTTAGGGATATGTGTGAAAGACTTGCATGGGTGTCTTGCAAAAGTACGACCTAATGGTGTCTATCCTGCACTGGGCTCTACTTACGAGGGCATCTGATGAAGTCCCCCCTGGCTATATAGCCTGAACCCTGAACCTCGGAGTCCGAGGTTCAAGCCAGAAACTTTCGAACCCTCAACCCTGAATACTTCAACACCAAATGCCTAACCCTTACGTACAGCCCCAAAATCTTTAATTGGGTTTCAGGTCTTAGGCTAGATGCTCACCAAACTCCACCCCCAGATTGCAAACCCTCAGCCCCAGAGCCCAGCGTAGTTTGCCCACCCCTTTACGCTTACGGCCGCATGGCGACGGCGGATTCGCTAGAAGCTCTGCGCGCGGAGATTGCCACGACAACGCAGCAGGTAGGGGCTAAGGGTTTGGGGTTTTAGGGTTTGGGATTTAGGTCTTCGTTCATTCGTCATTATCCACCAGCAGTTTCAGGAAGCCGGGGGGACCTTGTCGCGAGAAGCGGTCAAAAGCAACATTCAGGAAATTCCTATTGTTGATACTAAAAATCCTGCATGACTTTAATATACTATAGTACCAAAATTCCCAAGGTATAAGGTACCTAGGGTCATGCAGGATTTTTAGTATCCACCGTAGCACTCCCTCACTCAGGCCTAAATGATTACCAACATCATTTGAGGTAGCATATACCAGAACCATACATGGAACCCCTAACAACAACATTGCCAATAACCCCAAACCCTAAACTCTGTAAACCCTGAGCCCTTTCGGCTCTTCACTGCCAACCCTGCTGAGGTTCCCCTTTCATTGGCTTATTTATTGGGTAGGCCCCTAGGATATTTAACATTTTCCCTAGCTGCTTTAACAGGGGACCCTATATGTTAATACTTTTCAAAGGGTTTTAGGGGCCAACCCAGATTGAAATGACTCATCACTGTTTGAGGCCTTAAGTGAGGATGATGCCCGAACATTTGGCGAACATTTTCCCCGACAGTTCGTGTCTATTTGCTAGGTGCTGTTGCCATTATCATGGGATGTGGCTGCGATGGTATGCCTACATTTTTGCAATCATATGGTTTATCTCTCAAGCGTATCTTCAAAACCTTATCCTTTATGTTCATGCCCTAGATTGTACAATGTTGCCTACTAGTATGCATAGCAACGGCATGTAAAATTAGGTGGCTCTAAGACCCCAAGCACGATACTAATGTACCCTGCATCGGAAGTAATCAACTTACTTCCACATGGGCGAGCTGGGGTATCGGAGGAAACGATGTTTTGGATTATCGCGCCTTGCTGTAGGATGGTGTCAAATCAGAAGTCTTCCGCCTTTTTGGGTTAATATTGTTCCGAACATTTGCATACCCCAAACAGGCTCCTGCTCTGACAAAGCACCGCGTAGTTTCCATGGAAGAGGCTTAGTTCTTTGCGGAAAACGGATTGCGCATCATTTTCTATGCAAAAGGATTACGTATCAGGCTGAGAAGCAGTGGCCAGGGACTCCAGTCCTGTCTGTCGTTAATGACAAGCAAGGATTCACTAACTTAGTAGTTGTTAGTGGGGAATAAGGGAATATACTATTAGGGGAATATATAGGGATTGTATTCCCTTATCCCTACTGGCCACCAGTATGCTAATCCAGGCTTTGAAGGGCAACAGGACCATGACTGGGGTTTGCGAACTCGTTGAGACCAAGTGCTCGGCTTTGCCTGAGGTCACCGAAGTCATACAGTGATCATACAGTGATGTGTATGCTTGGCATTCATATTGTTAGTTGTCTTTCAGGATTTCGCTGTACATACCTTCCTAAACCTTAAACCCTGAACTTTCAAGCCCACAGAAACTTACCATTACATAGGGCCCCCAAATTTCCTGAATTTAAAAACTTCAAAACCCAAATGACACCCCCCCAAACCCTAAGTAATGGTAATACACCCTTTGCTGTGAAGGTGGAGCCTGTCTTTTTCCGGCGCTGATACTTTGCGGGCAGCCAGCCCAAAAAGTCCAACTGTCCAAGAGCCAAACTTACTGGTTCTGAGCAGGGCATAAGGGAACACATTATCTTTATGTAAGGGATTATGGAGGTAAATTCCCATTTTCCCTACTAACAACCAGTAAGCAAAGCCAGGGCCAAGTAGTTCGACGTCGAGTGAAACTCGAGCCTTGCTTTGAGGACCAGTCTGACTTAAAGGGACCTTACTGGGAACCCCAAATAGGGAACCCCAAGAATATAGCAGGAATATAATAGGAATGTACCTACCAGGGTCCTTATATTCCATTATATTCCTGTTATATTCTTGGGGTTCCCNNTTCCCAGTAGAGTCCCTTTAGAGAGTCTCTTCATAGACCCTCCGCATCCCCTCTCATCAGGCGCCATGTATCCCTTTAGGATTTGGTGTCTAGGGTTTAAGGTTTAGGGTTTAGGGCTTGGGTGCTAGGAGGGTTCTGATTTGTCCATGAGTGATGGTGGTTCCACTCTTGAAAATTGTTCTTGTCCCTCGTTCATTGCATTATGGAAGCAAGGGAACGCTGTAGGTACTTGATCATCCTGATTGCAGAGCTGAGTAATGCTTTAGAGAAGTCCTTGCAACTTGACATCTCACCCCGCTTTGCACACTTCTGGCTTGCGATGCACGTGCCATGACGGTGAAGCGCTTAGTGAAATGACTAGGCAGTTTGGATGTCTGAGCATTCAACCTTCAAGGCGCTTCATTATTCATCCCTGAGGTGTCCCAAATCTTGTGCATGCAGCCTGCAGCCTCCAAAGAAAGAGGCATCCCACCAAGAGCGTAAAAGAACAGCAGCCGGGAGAGGAGTGCTCCACTTGCATAGACCCTCATGTTGTTTATTCTATGCTGCTCCCAAGAAGACATTGGGACAGAGGGATGATGCAGAGCCACGGGACACCTACTAACGGTGCATGGTGTCGAGACACGTGCAGCCGAGAGTAGGGGTCTTCCTCAGGTATTTTTAGTCAACAATGAGGTACGGTCGCTTGTGAGCTTCTTTGGTTTGCGTTTGCGTCTGGCGTCTGAAACGTGAAGTTTTACGTGTGTTTGTGCGTGGGCTCGTGGCTTTTGGCTCATGGTTCCTCAGCTGCTGAGAACCTCGGAAAACCCTGCCGATGCTTGGTTCATCATTAGTCAGTCTCTGATTCTCGTTTTCATTCTGGGCTGTGCGGCTGTAGATTACTTTCATTTAGCAAGTGGAGCATGCTGGAGATGTTGCAAGTTTGCTTGGATCCGCCAATGAGAGGTAAAATGCTTGAATGTGAAAGCAAGAGTCTGACTGCACAGCTCTGCATGACTGTCAGAACAGTGTGTGAGTCAGGGTCATTGTTGTTCTGTCATACAGCCACAGCGCGAACAATTCCCAAAGCCGAGCGACATCTCGGTATCAACTACAGAACCTCCTGGCGCACCGAGGTATGGTTTCTCAGCCTATAGCCATGTACCGTATCCTTTTGACGGCTGCGGCCGTGCTTTTGAGCATCAGCATCTGGGACGCCGGGGTAAGAGTTTTTGTTTTCGAGGATTGTAATCGTGGCACACAACGCATGATGCCAGTCATCCTGCTCCTCAATCCACCGAGGCAATGCAGAGCTCCTAGAAACTGAAGAGACAAGATGTGACGAAGCTGTTTGCGCTGGAAGCGACAGAAGTGCGCTTGAGGCCCCAGGGGAAACTGACATGTGCACCTTTTGGATGCCTTTGCTCCCCGAACCCTCTTGAACATGTGATTTGGTAGGTTGTCAAAATTGTGGTCTTTTCAGGGGTTGTTTAGGGTGCCCAAGAGGACCCCCAGAAAGGTACCCTTAATTTTGGGACCCCCAAATGCCTACCTAGCACTTAGCGAGGAACTGTGGAACGGTTTGCCCGAGGAGTAAGGTTTATTCCGCTACATAGGCTACAGTCGTCAATCCGTTCTCTTCGAATTGATTCAGCTTTTCCCGGCGGAAGTACAAGCAGAGTGAGTCCATTTAGGGGATCCTCTTCTGCAAGGATCCTGCATTTTGGGAAACCTTTCCGAGGCCAACAAGCCACCTCAATTTGAAGCTGATCCTACTGAATTCGAAGCCCAACAAGAGCAGTATTCTTGAAAGATGCATGATACCTATCGCTTGTTCTGCTCCAGGAGCGGCCTAGATAAAAAGGCCATACTTTCGCTCTGAAGCCTTCATGCGCTTGGCTCCGGCACCCTAAGCGGCCTACACGCTATAAACAGGCTTGGCAAGTTATAAGCCTCAGTATCTAGAGCAATGTGCCTTGTTCATCCACACAGAGATTGTTCCGTGGGATTTCCCTTCTCAAAATTACCCCTGTTTTGTCCTAAACCCTAAACCCTAAACCCTAATTGTAATCCCTGTCCTCTCCGTGAGAGACCCCGCTGCGTTGTCACCGCATGAGCTCTACACCCAAAATAGGAGCTTCCATTTCTTTTCCATCATGCTTATATGATCCCTATATAATCTCCAAACCCTAAACTGTAGCTTCCATTTCTTTCCCATTAGCCTTATATAATCCCAACATAATCTCTAGCTAACCCCATGCCCCGGAAACAGGAGGTACAAGCTCTCCGGACAGAGCTGTTACAGACGGCGGTGCAGCTCCAGCGAAGTAACCGAGCTTGAGATTGAGGTCTATGAAGATTTACATAGCTTTAGGTTTAGGCTTTTAAGGGTTTACGTTTCAAAAGGTTTCGGGTTTAAAGGGTTTAGGGTGAGAAGCCTGGTTGCTCCCAACCCTCCCCACACTCTTCCCTGACAGCTTTCTACACCAACTTGGCGGGGGATACCGGAACCGGGTATGCTTGTTTTCCTGTTGCATCCTGTTGTGCACAGGGAGACACAAGACCAACCTAATCAGCATGGTGGTCCCTTCTGAGCATTTTTTGTTTGAGGTGAACAGCTCCTGTCCCATCTTGATGGGATATATGGGATACCGATCCACAGCACAAATTAAAGCCATAGAAGTCCCTAAGGTAAAGGAGGCGACCACCCCAACGACATGTTGCACGACCTTCAGATTGAGACGTTCCAGGACAGATGCTCATGCCTTCATGACAGCTCCAGACACTGCTTTGCGCAACACTGCTGTTTTTTTTGCTCGTTCGGAAGGGGTGGGGCACCTGTACAGGCTGACTCTTGTGACTTTTCCTTGCATATGATCAGACTGTCAGTGTCAGGCTATTCTAAGTCGTGTGGAAGAAACATTTTCATATTGTTTAATGAGGATGTGCTGGTGCTTCTGTTACAAAACTTCCATACATATATGAGCGAACTTCTAAACTGACGTTATGGCAAGCAAATCAAAGTTGAACACAGAATGCAAAAAAGGCTGTAAAGGGATGGGGAATCCTGAAAAGCGACATCCGGCAATCCAATAGTCATAACAGTGCACTTTCAACTTAGCTGACATGTAAAGCGACACCTTAATTTCTATATGGTAGTTTCCCAAAATAAGGAGACCCCAATATAGACCCCCAAATACTATCATCCTTATTATGGGGGCCCCCAAAAAGGTACCCCTTATTTGTAGGAATTAGAAAACCCCCATATTGTCATCAGAGTTTCGTAACCTATGTGGGGATCTGCTATGCAGGCCGAGTCGATGCACCGGGAGGCCCTGAGGAGGCAGACGGATGCAATGGCGGCCGAGACAAACACGGCCGAGGTGTCCTTTTAGTTGGTAGGGCTTTTCAGGGTTTAGGGGTTAGGGTTCAGGAATTGGGGTCTAGGGATTAGGGCTTGGGAATTGGGGTTTAGGGATTAGGGTTTAGGAAGCTTTAAGGTTCAGGGCTACTGTGCATCAATCTAAAGGGCTATACACGGGTCATATCGATCTGCAGAAATGAAAACAGATATAACTAAGCGTAATACCCATATAGTCACACGCGTTTGATCACTTTGGTTACCAAGCGGTGAGCATCGGCTTGAACATCTTCCATGCTCACATCCTACCCGTAGAAGATATGTTGATCGTAGCTAAGATAGACGCGTGCATCTTACATACACAGACGCCCGAGGGGGTAGGGGATTTGGGCAGAGGAGTAGCGGGCCATGCATGTGGATTTGTAGTTGGGGGCTCTCTTGGGAGCCTTGAGGATCATCTGGGAATCGCTGACGGTTTTTGTAGGGGACGAAAGAAACCCATACTTTGAGAAACAGCTCTACAGGAGGGGGGGCGGGCATCGGCCTTTGCTCAGCACTTTCAAGTAGATCACTTCTGACATCTTCTGGCTGCATTTTTTTCGGATTGTTCTCGCTAGAAGCCAGCATCTGAGAGGTCACGTTTACTGGTAATGGCAGACGGGTCAATGCTTGGGCTTCGAAGGTTGCCTCCTGCTGTCGCTGACCCTTGTCAACAAAGCCCACATGATTCCAACCCCTGGGTTCCCGAACTTCACGCTCCTATCCACCACACACAGCAGGCCCCACTGCGCTTGTCTGCATGCATGCTGCATGCTGCGGAGGCCCTGAAGGCCATGCACCACGAGACCTCCACGGGGCCGCCTCAGGCAGCTGCCGCAGCTGTTGCAGACATGTTGGGAAGTTAGTGCGACTTGGGTTCTTGCACTGCTGCAGTCAGTAATGCTGGCGTTGCTTCCCGTGTGCAGGAGCTTCGCGAACCTAGCAAGCCAAAACCGGCGACGCCTGCCGTGAATGCGGGGACTAAGCCCCACAGCACTCAGATTTTATGGGGGCAGCATTCGGTAGCACGTCTTTTTACAGATTGGGTGCTGACAGAGGAGCTCTGCAATCTGTCTAGGATGTCCGGTCGAAGGCACCCCAGAAGTGTGATCAACCAAGGAAGCACCATCATCATCATCACGGCGGAGCTCAGAACAAGCTTCTTGAGGCAGCGGAAGTAGCTTCAATGGATCAGGGCCGGCTGCAAGAGGGGAGATGTGGGACTGGCTTCACCATCTTGACGCAAGCATTTGCCCCTTCTGGTATGTAGCAGCTGGATTGCATAGTTTCTGCTTTGGCTGTTGCCGCGTTTTTCTGTAACATTGTTGACCATGCTGATGCATTCGCAGAGTTTTCCCCATGTTGCGTTCCCACTCTTGGCATGGGCATGGGGCGGTGTTTTTCAAGGCTCCCTGTGAGACACTGTAAAAGTACTTAGCTGTTGAGGCAGGGCGGGTTTGATCTTGGGCCTGGAGGTTGCAGTATATCTGGAAACATGAAATGTGTCTTATGACCCCTTACACACTCCTCATTATGAAGTTCCAATATAATTGGTGGAAAAGATAAGATTTGCTACAGGAGGCCATGATCCCTGCGGGCGCCCTCGTAGCAGGCGGGCTGCGCTGAAGGATGGGGCTCCGGGAAGTGGATTTTCTTAATAGCCAGAAGAGCTGTGGTTCTAGTGTTCCACAGTAGTAATGGGGCACTTTGGAGAAAGGATCTACATTTTGGGGGTAGCGTCAGCAAGATGGCATTCAGAGGAACCTACATTCTGAAGGCTGTCTGGAACAGTATAGCAATCTAGGACTTTCAAATGATATCAGGGTATGCCAGGGCAGTTATCAAGAGCGCTGCCCCGTTTGAGGCTCCTGTTGCAGTGCCTTTGACTCTGCTCAGCCCAGCGCCAATGTCCAAACGACCTAAACCCTAAACCCAGGCTAGATAACAAGATCCCAAAGCAAAACGGAAGCCCAGGATTCCAATCATGTGACATACCTGTCATGCAAGCGATTACACATGTCGGTGAGGGGCCTGAACTGGAGCTGTAAAGAGCCAACTCCAACGAAAAGTTCAAGAACAATCCAACATCATCTCCTAACATTGCTGTAAGCAGAACCTCGCCAGCCCATCCTTGGCTAGGCGTGCTGCTGCTGTGGTGCCAGCTGACAACTGCTGGGATATTGGCAATCTACTTCGGAGCACAGGACGCTAGACACAAGGTTCTCAGGGAACGAAGGAACGAAATAAGAGCGCCCTAGTGCGATTTGGACTAGACCAGACCAGACGTGTCAATCGCGAGGTTTGATTCCGAGCATGCGTTTTATGACTTGGTTTTTGATGGAAAGGTAGTGGGTTTGTCAAGTAGCTTCCGGGTACAGCGTGCGGTGTGTGGGCACATGCATTCTCCAGAAATTCCTGCATAGGTAGAGCGCACCTGTGGACACATTCCACCTCACCACTCAACCAGTCTTGCCAGCGCAACTCTCGAACATATCATTCCGATCTTCTTATCGTCATCTGAGAGGCACAGTAAGAAGTCTTTTTGTTGCTTCATGGCCTGCTGGGTCACAGGCTTGCATTCTTCATGACTGAGCGAGTTGTTTGATTGAGTGAGTGGATGTTGATTGTTGTCAGATTGAGCTGGTGTGGGTTCTAGGGCTCCCTCAAAGAGGTTACAGGGAGATATGGTACTTTCCCAGAATTCCGGACCCCAATATAGACAACAAAATACTATTATAAATTATCCTTGTTTGGGAGCCCCAAAAAGATATTCCCCAAATTTTGGGAAGCCCCCATATAGGTAATCTAGGTGTAGGGCCGAAACCCTAAACCCCAAAACCCTGAACCCTGAACCCTCTGAGGCCGGTTTCACCCTCTACATGAAGGCCGGGCGGGCAGGGCTCCTCTGGAGATGAGTTGGTACTTAGATGTTGGGTGCTGCCCCCAGTCTGTAACAGGTTATAATATGTAGAATGCAGTTGTATATATATATATAAAGCCCTTAACATGACCCCTACTATAGACTGTCACGGGGTGGGGGCAGTACCCAAGTTAGATACCTCCGGACAGTTCCTGTCTTTGGCGTCACAAAAGTTCTTCCAGCTCTAGGGAGTACAGGATCATGTTTGGGAGGGATTCCGAAAAAGCAGCGGAAATTGAGGGGCCTGCTTGTTATACCTTTCGTTGCCTTTCATTTAGAAGCTCAAACGTCTGTCATTTTGAAGCATGCATGTGGGCTCCAAAGGTTTTTAACCTGTTAGCAGGATGTTGCGGAGTACCGGAGGCCTTTGCCATTTTGAATCTGGGAGTTTAAGATGCATGTCAGTTCCGGGGAGGCCTTGAGACAGATGTGTCAGGAGTCTACTCGGAAGAGGGCACTTTGCCTCCTGCATAAGTCAAGCCTATCCTGAGATGTTGCAGTGAGCAAGACTTTAGTAGCGGCGCAGCATTGAAGATCCTGATGCAATCTGACCCAGCTGTCCGCGCCATCTGCGCTGCATGGTCTCATCAGGATGGCCGCGTAATCCTTCTTTGTGTGTATATCCTGGCGTGGCACCGGGTGGCTCTTGGCGCAATGTTGCGTTTGCACGGACCATTTCCGAAGAATCACGGCTTCGCAAGGCTTTAGCATCTGTACTGCGGGGCAATGCTCACCAAAAAGCTTGAGGTACGCAAAGGGTCGTTTCGTATGCCGACGATATCCTACAGTTCCTTGCCACCCCAGACCCTCTTGAAAGTATTTTAGATCCCGCATTAGTGGAACAAACTTCCTTGTCATCCTCCCAAAGAGAAATTCTATCTACCCAGCCGAAACATCAACCTTCAGGTCGTCGACCCTCTAAAGCCCAAAACCCGCAGACCCAGAGAAACCATTTAACCCCCCAAAACCACAACGCAAAGCCTAAATAGTAGTTTCCATTTTCTTGTCTAATATAGCCCTCATATCCCCCCTATATTATTATACTATTACCCCTAGATTACTATTAGGGCTTATGGACCTCTGAAGCTGGATAGCATTCCACTCTTCAGGTCGTCCTGTCCAACTCCGTCATCTCGAAGGAGCTAGGCCACTTGGGCTCTGCATTACGGCAGTCAGCATCCCAGCATAGGAACATTGTAGGGATGAGGAGGGGGTTGGTTGGGGAAGATGTAGGCATGATATAGGAATATTGTGGTGCTTCAACGCGAGCCTTTTTCAAATTGAGGGTCTCTTTGCTAGCGTTCGAAAAACTATAGCTCTCAGACTTCGACACTCCAAAAAGGGAAAAGGGTACCGGTAGTGTGAGGTCCACTCAGATAAGAAGCCTGATGCACAGAAGCTTTTTGCGTTCCGTTGGCTCCTGCATTTGACTACAACATCCCCATGTAGTAGCAGTAAGCAGAGCGCCCTCCAAAACCACTTCTCATGAGTCCCAGTCTACACACAGCAGGATCTTTGAGAGGAAGCCGTTGTGAAAAGGGACGCTCGTAGACTAGTCGGGTTATATCACATTATACTGGACGACGACAGGGGCTTTTATTAGGAAGTGGCACAAGCCTTGCTTCTTCGGAGTACTTCCGCCAAGTGGTGTCTAGGAAGTCATTGCAAGCTCACTTCAGGCGCACCTGCCTTCTAGATCTTTCGGAGAAGCTTGTGGATTCTTGCAAGACTGCTATCCCAGAAGCAGCGTGCCTAATAATACACCGCGCAACAGCTGACAAGACACAAGATTCCCAAAGTAGGGATAGCTTTGAGGAATTCTATAAACATTCTACGTATACATAGAGCGAGCATGGAGCGCTGATGCCGTCCATAGCATGGTTCCTACGTAAGGTTGCTTGGCCCATGGCAATTCTCAGGCATCAATGGCGTTCCTGCGGGCTTCCTGGTGACAGCAGTGCAGCAGGTTGTGGCATTCTTCGTGCGGAGGGCTCAGATTCATTACAAAAGTGTTGTAATCCAGATCAGCAGCGTCCTTAAGCATTTAAAAGAATTGGGGTAAGAGGCCCCGGAAAAGTTGCACCGCTGCCGCCGGAACTGCCATCATCAACACCACCAATAGCAGCACCAGCACTAGCAAGAGGAGAATGCCGACGCCGACGACGAGGATTACTTGTTCTGATTAGTGGTCGTGGCGCCACTACTAGCACTGAACTTCAAAGAGGAACACGCGAATATCAAGCGCACATAGGAATTGCAACCAAGATATAAGAAGCAAAGGTTTTCTTGCGTACACGTTTAATACCAGAGTGAGTCACCGGCCATGTTGAAGCTGGGCTGCCGTTGGCCCAAGCCCTTAAGGGTTTAAATTCGTAGCCTGACTGTCTAATCTTCTCAGTGGTTCTAGGGTCCCTGAATCATAGGCGTCCACATCTTTCAAAGTTTAAAGTTTGTACGTGGCTCTGTGGCTCAGAGACAGTGGGGTGAAATAGTAACAGTAATCGTAACGTTGCCAAGGATGAATCTCATGCCAGATTGCCATGAGTACAGTTGCTGCAACTTGCTGCAGGGCGTGTAGGTAAATACGTTTTATCATGCATGCGGCTATTGCGTGAGAATATGCCTGGTTTGGCAGGCTCTCTGGTATTGTTGCATACAGGGTCACCTTGAGTAAGTAAGAACGTCCTGCAACCTGAATGCTTAGAAGCCCACCTTCTCAGTCTCAGCTGCTGAAGAAGTGCAAGTTGTTTCTTCAGTAAAAGTATGTCAAGGATTGTTAGGACGGACCCCTAATCCCATTAGCTAACATAACCTTTATATAGGCCTTATATACCCCCTATATAATTTAGACCCTAAACCCTAAACCCTAAGCCCTAAACCCTAAACCTTAACATAACAAGGTAGCCCCTAGAGTATCTGGGCAACCTTGTTGACAGGCTGGCCATCATCGTTGCAGTAATGTGCCTGGGTTGTCAATGGACATGATGCGCTTGCAGCGGAAGAGGCGTCAGAGGTGTTGGACTTTCAACCTTTATGGGGGATTCCCAAAATTAGGGGTACCTTTTTGGGGGTCCCCATAATAAGGATTATAGTTTTTTAGGGTCTATATGGGGTCCCCCTATTTTGGGAAGTTACCATATATTTTTTAGGGAAAGACGATCTCCAACTCCGGCCAAGGTACTGCACACCCTACAGATATACGCCCCGGCGGCTCAAGAGCTGGTCAGAGGCAAGGCATCAGAGATGAGATTGCCGATATCCGTAAGATGACAATGAAGTTCATGATGGTGGTGTGGATGATGGACTTGCTGTTATTTGTTCTGATAAGAGATTTGTATAACACGCGAACTTGAGGCATGTTCCGTGCTCCATGCCCAGACAAATCTAGTACCATGGCGGCGTGGTGATGAATCTTTCTTTCCAGCATACCGTCTTGCAATGTCAGCCGGCTGATGACACTGATGAAGCCTTTGCTTTATTGTCACCGTCTTTCATCCTTGTCCTGCTTTCGTAGTCTTTTTCGTATCGTGAGTTATGAGTGTTGCCATCATCTGTGCCCATGCAACTGCCCGACCTCAGGCTACACTTGTTCAAACATTCCAATCATGCTGAAATCGCGTATGTTCACATCATCAGGATTGTCCTTTCTTGATACGGTCCCTTTGACTCTGCATGTGAAGCCCAGCTTGGGCAACCTCTAGCTGTTCTAATGGATTGTAAGCCTGTAGTTCAATTTCCGCAGTGGTTCAGATCAAGCATGCCGCGGTCTTCATGTATTGTGCTTTGCAGCGGTGACTGTTAGCTGCTTGCTGCCTTGAGCAGTTTCATGGCCAATTGCCTTGTGCTGCATGCTCTTTGCCTATCAGTGGCGGCTGCGCAACAAGGGCGGCCTCGAGTTCCTCCAGAATGGAGTTGCCGAGGCCCCGCAGGGGCGGCCATGCAAAAGCTTCGGGGGAAAGTTGGCCACATGATCACTTCGCCTGCCCTTCCAGTGGCAATTGTTGATGGCGACGAGCTGTCCTTGCTTTACCGGGCGTTTATGGATCAGGACTCATGCTGGGCTGCCCGCTGGACCATGGAACTTCTGACCGTGGAGCTATACTTGGAAAGACTGTCAGTGGTAAAGGGAGGTGACTGGATGGGAGTGCTTGGAGTTCATGGAGATGTCCACTATCCGTTCAGCATTTTCTTTAGAAAGGCTCCGAGCTTCTTCGAGACACTACTGTGGGGCGACGGACCAGCATGGTCTTCCATTGCAGCTGGGGGCTGGAGCACGTTCGCTTTGATCGGGAGGTTTATACGCGCGCTTCGGGCATACATTACTGCTCTCGGCACACTGCCGCGTGAAGCTGTGCAAGCCATCTTGCCACTGCTGCCAGCAGAGAGACAGGCGATTCTATCTGAAGTTCCTGAGCTGCTTTCTACTGCTGCTGGCCCCCTTAATGAGGCCAATTTGTCGTCACCGTGGCCTTACCGTGCTATGGCAGCTGCAGCAGCTGAGGATCTGTTGCGAAACTGGACTCGCAGGGCTCTGGATGTAGGTCTGAGCCAGTGGTCGGCAGTGGCTTGGCTTCTCATCAACACCGACGCCTGGAAATTCTGGCACTTGCTCGACAGAGTGCTGCTGCCAGACGGAGTTCGTCTTTGCCTCCCGAAAGTGGTGGTCCCACATTCCCCATCCACGTTGCATGTTGAACCTTCTAGTCCGTGCGCGGCAGCCCACTGCACCCGCTTCTGGGGCATGGGGGCTGCCATGCAGGCAGCCAGCACGGGAGTTGCAAATAATGGTAGTGCTACAGCGGTGTTCCGCTTGGAGCTGCAGCACAACCTCCTCAACAACAAGCTGCGGAACTCTTGCAGCCTCAAATGTCCTCCCCGCTTGGTCACGCTGTTGCAGACCGTGTCTGGAGTTCTCAAAGACTTCCGTAGGCCACTGACCTTCGTTGATGTCGGGGCAGCGTTGGGCGACTGCATGGTTGTAGCTGCCTTTTTGCTGCCAGCCGGCCGTCTGCGTGGTATCGCGTTTGAGGCGCATCCTGGACTCGCAGCTCGTGCAAGAGACACTTTTCTCATCAACGGAATGGCATCTGCCTTGCCGAATACAACGCAGGTGATGATCAAGAGGATTGCCTTGGGTGCTGGATCCTTTCATCTGAACGGCAGCGAGACAGATGCAGGCTTCAATCCAATCTATGGCATCACGGAGCGCCGCATGGTAGTGAAAGGCTCCAACCTGGACGCAGAGCTTGAAAGGATAAGGCATGTGAAATCGGTGGATTTGCTGCATGTTTTTACTAATGTGGGCGAGGCCGCGGTCCTCAGGGGTGCACGGAAACTGTTGCAGGCACAGCGCGTGGGGTGCGTGTTGTTGGTGGCAACTCAAGACAGAAGGGAGAGGCGTCCGTTGTATCGCATTCTCCGCATGAGCGGCTATCATGTGGCTAGCATGGACAACCCACAGTATCACGTGGCGAGTCCCATACCTGCCCTTGAGCGTTCAGGTGGAACCCCATGTGATGCCCGATTCTTTCGGTGGTGGCTGCGCAGAGACAGAGAAAGGTTTCTTGCACTTGCACCCAGTGCTTGGTTCACCCAACCCACAGGCCAGTCCTCCCTCTTCTCCTCCTAGAAAAAACCCTGACTAGCGCGATGCCGAATGGTCCAGAAGTATCTTCCAAGCATGCTACACTCCTAGATATCTGTACCTGAGAAACTTGAGACGGCTGTCTCGAGCATCTACGTTTTCACAGCCAGGTAGCCTGTGTGATCCTGTTTTCCTTCGCGTTCTCATTGAACATCGGCCTCAACAACTTCAGTTTGTCCTTGCTCGCCGTCTCGCTGAACATGATTATTCGGCAGCCCGGCTGGCATCGCAGACCGACCTGAGAAGCGACCCACGAACCACTCTGATGTAGACCGCTGGACAAGCCTGGGCACCAGCTGCATAGATTCACTATCGTGCTATGAAGCGAACGTAGCTCCTAACCCCCGAATGAGGGCATGAGCAGTCTTCTGTCTTCTGTCCATCGCCCGCACGAACTGAACTCAATGTGGCCAATGTTGAACTTCGGCGTAAAAAAGACCAACGTCGTCATAGCATGCATGAGTCATTTTCCACAATATCAGCTTTCTGCCATAATATATTTCACTGCACCAGTTTTGAAGACTTCACACTACGCAAGGTGCGCCGACAACTGGCAGTGAGATTCCTGCAAGCTCCCCCAACAAACCAAGGCATTTCGGTCAGGCGGTAGTCTTGGACCTGCTGGGTCAGAGGGCCGAGGATGAGCCATAGAATGAGGCGGCACATAATTCATAAGAACCTTAGAATACTATATTAGATCTTCATACTTTGGACAGCCACCACCTGGCATGGAAGTAGCCGTAGCAGCAGCGGGAAGAGGAGCCTCAGCAGGAGCTGCAGCGACGCAGCGCCCAACAGCGCCGCTGGATTTCAGTAGGAACACGTGACAGACACATTCTGCAGCATGCCTGATACTGTTGATGTGTGAAATCTTGTACCACTTAGGGGCCCTAAATTACTGTCATTCCTATCGGACGTAAGGTGGTGCAAGATTGCCTCCATCAGCTGTGGCTCAGTAGCTAAGGTCTTGCTTGCCCATCGTCACCTTAGCTTTCCAGCAGCTCTTAGGGCCTTGCCCCTCGGCCAGATCTTGGATTTACTGGCCTTTGGTTAGCTAGGAATTGAGGAAGGCATAATTATAGTAGTCCCCATATGGGTGGTTGTCAAAATTATGGTCCCTTTCTGGGTAATTACCCTACATATTAGGTGCCGTATTATAATGGGGATCCAAAAAGGGCTTAATTTTGACAACCACCCATATAACCTGTTATAGTAGTGTCGATTTTCTTTTCCATTCCTTCATTCCCAGCTAACCAAAGGCCAGTTTAGGGTAGGGTCCTGTGGTGCTTTGATGCGCAGAATTAACCCTAAACCCTAAATTGCTTGGCTGTTGCCTTTCTCTTTTCAGTGCCCAGTAACCACCCTAATATCAAACACACCCTTTAATCTCATAGATTTTCCCAACATACCATAAGATACCACAACGGGGAGTATTTAACATTAGGGGGGTGTGGGGGGGTTTTCATACGAGGGGGAGGGGATGAACCACGAATGTCCCAAGACCTGAACTCATCGATCCTTGCAGCCAAGGTATCCCCGAGCTAGCCTCGAAGGTGAGGATGGTAGAAGTTCTTTTGATGGTGGCAGGCAGGGAGGGGCAGCTTAAAGATAGTGAAATGTGATCTTTATATAGCAGTTTTCATTTCATGTTCCGTGCTCTTTCCAATTTGAGTCTCCATTATTGGGGTATATATGACCCCCCCTTTAAGAAGTTACGTTTCCTCGAAAGCTTGGGAGATTTGCCACAGAATCCTGGAGCTTTCCGTCGAATACCCTGTTAACTGGCGGCAACGGTTGCGTGGGCCAGGTGTGGTCTTTGCGGCCGTGGCGACTCTAGCGAAGAGCGAAGGCTCCTTTTCGTGATGGGTATCATGGAAAAGGAGATGGAAACTACTATAACGGGTTATATAGGGTATAGAATATGGGGTACGATCCCATCAGAGTATATCTCGTGATGGAGCAGGAGTGGCAGGTGTACTTGTACATCTTTAGGGCTGATCTGTGGCAAACAGTCAATGACCTGATCAGGCAATAGAAGCTGCTGCAAATGCAGAAAGCAGACGTTTGATGGCGTTGCGAGGCTCTCATCATGGCGGCAGCGAGTCCAAGAACCTGCTCCTCGGGGTTTTTGTTTGCACCCTGCCCCTGGGCAGCGTCTTTGTTGACAGCGGAGCTTAAAGCTTCGACGGGTTGACCCACTTCAAGTACACTTCCGAGGTCTGACGCAGCCTGCGCCATCAACCTTATCTTGGGCAACATGTTCGGGAGCTCCCTGGACCCGCCGCTGAATCCTGCCGCGGCCTAAGACTACAGTAACACAAAGTTCATAAAAGGAAGACGCTCACAAGTCTGCAGTGCCACAAGTCCACATAACTCTGCGTACATGCCCTATCACTGGAAACAGATTGCCACAGGTAGACACGATTTTCTACATGGCGCTGCCGTGTGCTCTCTTCTTGATGCCGGCGTCGCTCTATCTCCTGTTGCTTGACGAGGATGGTAACAGCAATCGTTAGCAAACAACGCAGAACGGCATCACACGCATTTCTGCGCCTTTGCTGCGTCCGCTGTCTCATCGTTACAGTACGTGGAAGAATCTTGTCCAGCCCAGTGTGTGAACCCGAAGCTAGGTTGCCCCACAAGCGTTCTGACTGCTGTGTCTCCGCAACAGTATCTCAACACAAGCACTTTCCAAAGCTTGGACTTGCTTCCGCAGCGCAACACAGTCCTGACTAGTTCATCAGGGCCAGGGTACTGGAATCACTAGCTGGACCCCAAATAAAATAATAGCCCAAACCTCTGTAAAATGGCCGACAAGCCCATTATTCTACCTACCTTCAGGGTTCAAATAGCACCCTTAGAATAGCCTAAAAGGCCATGTTCTACCTACTTTCAGGGTTCAGGTACTGGTCTTTTCATGGACTCCACCCAGGCATCCCGTGGAGTGGCCTAGTTTCGGCGACATCACTGACTTGCAGGCGCCGCGATTTCAGGGTGCAGAGTTTAGGGTTTAGGGTTGAGCGTTTAAGGTAGGATTGGATCTGAATTCTTGGCTTCAAGTTGGGGGCTGGGGTGGCGGGGTGGGTGGGTGGCAGGGATGAATTTTGGTCAAGAACCCAAAATCACTGGTGATGGTTTGTCCCTGTCTGCAATTTGGGAGAGTGCCTTGGCCTCCAAAGTCTCAGGAAATCCTATAGCAACGTAGACCCATGATGGATAACCCCCCTCCTTTTAAGGGCCGTAATATGAGGATCCCTATTATCATCCCTATTAAGGGGAGGGGGTTAATCAGGGGTCTACATTACCCTAAACCTTAAACCCTGAACCCTAAACCCTTGGCCCTAAACCCTCAGGTCTTTCAGAAGGTGATGGAGCTCAGCCCATCCACGATGCTCTGGGTGCTCCTCTCCGGATGCATCGCTGCAGGCCCTGTTTGAAGCAGTCTCGGAGCAGTCTCGCAGATAGACAGGGGTATAGGGTTTAGGGTTAAGAGCAGAAAGCAACGCAAGTTCTCAGACAAGCAAAAACATAGGAACTTAAAGTTTGCATCCCAGGGCTTTGGGTTTTTGAGGCCGCAGCAGCGATTAAATGTATGAGCAACATGAAGACGGCTCTATACAAACTGAAGCGTTTCAGTTGAGTGATCACCGGATTTTGGCACTTTGTCAACAGCTCGATTGTCAGAGTCCCTGGAATGTATTGGTCCGGCTGGTGTCAAGTGGGGAGCTTGCAAACGTCAATGCGATGTTCTTTCTTTCCCAGGCTAGCTTTTGATAATTTGGGGCTCTTCCTCTAGACGCATAGTCTATACGGCCTGCGAGGATACAATGTCCTGCAGTACACCGTGGTGCAAAGACTATCCGCCAGCCACGCAGCATTCGCTGGAAACTTCAACAAGGACTGACATTTCCGTATGCGCTAGAGAGTTCGCAAGGGCTGAGACAGGCCGCTGTGCTACAAATTACGTGGTTCCGATGAAATGCCCTTACACGCTCCCACTGCCGTAGAAAGAAGAAGAAGAAGGAGGTAGCCAGGGGGCAACTGGCAACTGTCATCATCTTTTCCGCAGAGGCAGCTACGATCATGCTCTCCATTTGCATGGGCCTAGAGACCCTGCCGGGCGGTCTGTGGAGTGCTGTGACTCGTCTGTATGGCATAAGCAGTGTCCATGGTGCCCAAGAAGTGATCATGACTTTTTTTTGAAGCCTGGAGACACAATCCGTGTTTGACACGTTCTTGTGCTGATTGAGTACATGATGCAGCATTGAGGTCATGATCTCAGCCATCATCGGGAACATCGGGGCCTTCACTGGCTTCAGTTTGCTCCTGGGCTACCCTATCCCCAAAACCCAAAACCCTATCCCCCAAGCCTAAACCCTAAGCCCTATAACCCCAACCCTTGAACCCTATCCCGGATTCCCCCATGTAACGTAGTGAGAATGAGAACCTCATCACACTATGCGAACCAGGTTGAAGTCGAACGAGAAAGCCTTGAAGAAGGCGGCTTGGGTGTTAAGATTGCTAGGGATCATAGGGTTTAGGGTTTGAGGTTTGGTGTTTGAGGTGTTTTGGTTTAGGGTTTAGGATTCAGGGTTTAGGATTCAGGGTTTAGGATTCAGGGTTTATTAGGGGTTCGGTTGCGTAGCAAAGCAGCCAGCTTTGGCTGCAGGACTCCAAGAGTCCTACTTGAGTCATCAGCTCTGATTCAGCCTTGTGCATGATTTTCCCAGTTCTTCCTGTCCTGAGCTGCCCACTGTCCCAGCTCCGATTCAGCTTATCTTCTCACCACCCGCCTTTTCTGTTTCTTCCTGGGGCTCCTGCAGAACATGTCATGCTTCTGGCCATCAGGTTTCCACCTTTAGCCCCGGACACCAATTTCAGAAAAGCATCAGTTTATTCCATTAGTTCAAAACACGCAGGATTGATTATGTGATTCTACTTTATGTCGGTTGCCAGAATCACCATTTCCACTAACTCAATTCTGAACCTGTGCTGCAGCGTGAGGCCGAAGGCGAAGCAGCCGCGGCCGCTGCGACCAAGTCCTAGATGCGATGCACCTTGGTCCATGATCCAGACCAATGCAGGACAATGCCATGCCCATTTTATCCTGGATTTCTACCAAGCTCGTGGCCCAGTCTTCTGTAGTCTTAGCTGCAGTCCACAGCAAGACGAGGTCGCGCATTCAGCATGGTTGAACCATGGTTGGCAATAGTTTGTGTCGGAAGCTATTGTCAAAGCCAGACATAATCGCAACCGCTCGAGCTCATACCCAGGCTCGACGATTTCCAGGTGGTCTGATTTTCTAGCAAACCCACCAGCAATGGATCCAGCGCCCCCTTGAACCGGTATCGTTCGAGACAAAACTAGGATGGTCGAAGACACAGGGCGTCCCCAATGCTATGTCGCGAGAGTCTATTGAAAGGCATGCTGGTAGTTTTCCGTTTCAACCCAGAATTTGATTTCAGTCCTTGAGAGCATGACACTGCGTTCCTCATCGGGGCAGGTTCTGTAAGTTCACTGTCTTTGTGAGATCGTCTGAGGTCTGACTGCCACATGAAGCGTGCTGCCGTAAGGAAATGTGAATTTGCGTGATTTGGCAGATTGGTTTCACTGGTCACTGGTACATAATGGTACATATCTGTAGACAGCTGGTGCTTTGGGCTGGCACTCATAAAAGGACCTGCGCGTACATGGGTTACTCTCAAGATCATGGGCCTTTTTTGGCTATAAATTATATTTCGGCAGCTCATATTTAGGGGTACCAAACGGCGCCCTAATTATTTTGGGAACTACCCACATGATGCCGAATTGTCCAGCCTGCATGGAAATTGTGCTGCAAGAGCTTGCAAACAGGTCTCCTGACGCTTGGCACCCATACTATTCTGATATTCTGTATTGTGGAATGCCGTAGTAGTTTCCCATGAGGGCAAATCATGACGACCTCACACTAAATCATGGTTTAGGTGGAGTATAGTTTCAAATTGGCTTCATTTCGGGAAGTAAAACAAATTTGCAACAGCAGTTCCTATGATTAGAAAAATGAGGTGCGGTGCTTTGATTGATGCCCTTCGAAGGGCTCACAACTCAAAGCAAAACAGTGATATGGTGGTATTTGACCTTCAGACGTTCTGGAGTTTCGGAGGACAAGGGTCGCCGACTGGATCGCAGGGACTTTGATTTGTCATCAGGTGCGGAGTTTACAGGTCCCAGGTGGATGGTTTCCCAGCTTCGCAAGTAAGAACATCAAAGGCAGAACGCCACAGAACTCTCCAAAGATGGTGGCTAAACTAAAGTAGGTGACATGAAGCTCAACAGGCGATGCGCAGAAGTGATCTTGGTCGTGGGTCAACTTTAAGAGGATGATCGAGCTGTTCCCCTAAACCCTAAACCCACGATTAAGCTGTTCTACTTTGGGAGATACGGCTGCCGCAAGCGGCTCACGACTACCAATCCTGCAGGCCTTTGCTCCGCTGCCAATGTGGGTTCAAACGAAGCGTTCCGCTCTCAATTTTTTTAGAAGCTGGTGGTTTCCTAAAGTTAGGGGTTCCATTTCGGGATATTTCGGGGTTCCCCATGTTAAAGATCATAGTCTATTGGGTCTAGATTTCAGTCCCCCTGTTTGAGGGAAATTACCAAACCCTAAACCCTAATTCTGCTTGCCTGAGACCACTCCATGGGTTTTTGCCGTGTGCTTCATGCTCTTTTCTTCTCCGCAGTGGTCGGCCTCGTGGACAGAGGTCGGCCTTGGGTTCCTGCGGAATGGAGTTGCCGAGGGGCACCCGGAAAGGAGCTGGCAGCCATGCGAAAGCTTAGGGGGGAAGCTGGGTTGCTGTTAACTTAACTTAAGTTAAGGAACTTAGGGTTAATGGTTGAGGGTTACTGTATTAAACCCCTAGAATGTACAATCACATGGAAAAGAACATGGAAAATGAAATGGAAAATGGGGGAATATAGGGATTTAAGGAACTTAGAGTAAGTCACCATCATGGGCATATATATATATACATATATATATGTAGTAATTAATATGGTTTTCCCCAATAGTAACTTCATTTACGCTCCTAAACTGCAACCCAGGAAGTTGGCCACATGATTTTGTCAGACCGCCTTCCAGCATCGATTGTTGATGGTGATGAGCTGTCGGAACTCTATCGGGAATTCATGGATCATGATTCATGTTGGGCTGCACGCTGGACCATGGAGCTTCTAACTGTGGAGCTGTACTTAGGAAGACTTGCAAATCTGAAGGAAGGCGATTGGACTGGAGTGCTTGGAGTTCGTGGAGATGTCCACTATCCATTCGATGTATTCTTTTGGAAGGCCCCGAGCTTGTTTGAGACACTTTTGTGGGGTGACGGACCAGCATGGTCTTCCATAGCGGCTAGCGGCTGGAGCATATTTGCTTTGATTGGGAGGTTGACACGTGCGCTCGGGGCATACATTACAGCTCTTGGCACACCGCCGGGTGACGCTGTGCAAGCCATTTTGCCACTGCTGCCAGCAGAGAGGCAGGCGATTCTATCTGAAGTTCCTGAGCTGCTTTCTACTGCTGCTGGCCCCCTTAATGAGGCCAATTTGTCGGCACCGTGGCCGTACCGCGCTATGGCAGCTGCAGTAGCAGAGGATCTGTTGCGAAGCTGGACTCGCAGGGCTCTGGATGTAGGTCTGAGCCAGTGGCTGGCGGTGGCTTGGCTTCTCATCGACACGGACGCCCAGAAATTCTGGCATCTGCTCGACAGAGTGCTGCTGCCGGACGGAGTTCGTCTCTGCCTCCCACAAGTTGTCAACGCGATCCTACATCCCCCATCAACGTTGGGGTTTGAGGCTTCTGGCTCGTGTGTGGCAGCACACTGCACACACTTCTGGGGCATGGAGGCTGCCATGGCCGCAGGCAAGGCTGGAATTGCTAACAACCACAGTGCCACGGCAGTCGTCCGTCTGGAGCTGCAGCATAACCTCCTCAACAATAAGCTGCGGAACTCTTGCAGCCTCAAATGTCCTCCGCGCTTGGTCACACTTCTGCAGACTGTGTCCGGAATCCTGAAAACCTCGAACAGTGAGCGATTTACTTTCATTGACATTGGGGCAGCGTTGGGCGATTGTCAAGTAGTGGCCTCCTTCTTGCTGCCGGCAGGCCGTTTGCGTGGCATTTCTTTCGAGGCGCATCCTGGAATGGCAGCTCGCGCAAGAGAGACTTACCTCGTCAATGGAATGATGCAGGTGACCATCAACAGCATGGCATTAGGCATTGGGTCCTTTCGCCTGACCGGCAGGAATACAAACGCAGGCTTCATCGTCAATGGAACCTTTGGGCGTCGCATGGTAGTGGACGGCTCCAACCTGGACGCAGAGCTCGAAAGGCTGAAGCATGTGAGATTGGTGGATTTGATGTTAGTTTTCACCAATGGGGGCGAGGCCAAAATCCTCAGGGGTGCCCGGCAGCTGTTGCAGGCACAGCGCGTGGGGTGCGTAATGGTAACAACAGCAAGGAAGGAGTTTCGGCCGCTGTATCGCCTGCTCCACATGACTGGCTATCATGTGGTGAGCATGGATAACCCAAATTATCATGTTGCAAGTCCTGCGTCCGCTCTTGAGCTTTCTGGTGGAACTCCGTGTGATGCACGCTTATTTCGTTGGTGGCTGCAGAGAAAAACGCTTCTTGCACCCAGGTCAATGTTGATCGAAAGCCTTGTGCCACGAATTGTTATGTTTACATTGCAAGAATCCATGCTAGCAGCATTTCAGGTGCTTGCAAACTTCCGGAAGGGGCAGATGCTTTCTTAGATCCTGTACTTCGGCTTTCATCCCATGAAACGGGACCCCCAAAAAGGTCCCCCTAATTTTGGGAAACCTCCAAATTCTAGGACAATGCGGGCGCCATAAGTTGCCTTGACCTGAAGGAGGGTACCATGCCACTAGTAGATGGTGAGCAGCCTGCTTGCAAATCTGACTGGCATTCGCCGCCTGGCTTGGCATTACGATTGATATTTATTATCATGATTGCCAGTACTATTGAACTTGTTACTATTGTCTTTATTGATATGATTACTGATTGTTATACTTGCTATGCCTACTCTATCGTGTCTATGTAATGTTGGTTCCTGATTAGTGTGGGGGTGCTCAATTGTGCGAAGTTTCGCCGAAATTATTCAGCACCCCCAGATTCGTTTGGGGGTGCTGAAGTGTGCGAAGTTGCACGGGCGAAAAATATAATTCTGAGAATAATGAGTAGAAATAGGCTCAGGAGACCGGAAAGCCTCAGATAGTTTCCCTTCACGACCATTTCTTCTTTCCCCATTCGTTGTGCGCTACTTCCAGCACCCAGCTAGTCAACATGGCAGACCAGCGTAGCAGGTCACCCATACCAGGTCTGGAAGCGAGTAAGCCGCAAGGGAGCGACAGCAAATCGCCCGATGGGCAAGTCCAACAGGAGCT
>CAJNIZ010011445.1:0-10959 GCA_905231905.1 Symbiodinium pilosum | reverse complement strand
TAAAAAGGTACCCATCATTTTGGGATACCACCATCTACCCATATAACCCTTAACCCTCTACCCTAGTTCTAACGCATGAGGCTCTGAGCTCTTCATCGACTCCCAAAGTAGACAGCAGCGATCCCAAAATCTCACCCATCCCCAAATGCCAGACAAACCTGGAAGCCTAAAACACAAGTTAGGGTTCAGGGTTTAAGGCGTTAGGGTTTAGTGGTTTAGGTCTTAGGGTTTTGGGTTGCGCCCAGGAAGAAAGGCCCGAACTATGGGCCCCGATTATGGACTAGAACCCTGGAGTCGTCACATACCCAGTATATACCCTATAAACCCCTACAAACCCAATGAAAGGCCCATAGTTAGGACCCAGGCAACACAAATGTTTGAGAAAGTTGCCTCTGGCAGAATGTCCCGCAAGCGCAAAGGCAACATTCCGCTTCCCAGCTTTTCCACAAGCTTCGCAAAAAGCCTCGCTCAGGATTTTCGTGCTTGGGGTTCAGGAAGCAAGTTTTGGGACTTAGAGCTTGGGGTTTTGGGTTTGAGGCTGAAGAGGAAATAGTGAGGCTTATAGGGATTATATAGGGATAATGCAAAAGAGCATAGAAACCACAATTTACGCTCTAGGATTTAGTGTTTGGGGTCTTAGACTTCGGATGTCGGGCTTAGCGTTCAGGATAATAGCTGCAGAGCTTTTCAATCAACAACGAAGGTTTGGGGCTTTGGGTAGCCCTGCTCCTATAAGAAGGGCCTGATAAGAATCATGGTCCTTGGGTCCTTGTACGTCCTTGTTTTGAGTCCCTAAACAACCCTAAACCCCAAACCCGAAACCTCAAACCCTAAACCCCTCAGCAGCGGGGTTGGAGCAACCCACATCCACTCACTCCTTGAGCAGGCAAGGCTTGACCTGAATCCTTTTTGCCTTCAAGAATTGGCTCCTACGCCCCCTACACCCGTGATTTCGGATTAAGAAACACCACCTGTTACAGGTCTTACAGTCCCCCTTGAGTAGAAGGAATATGGCTTTGGTTATATTATAATAGGATCCCCATATACCCTATATTCTATCTACTTAAAGAGGACGATAATCACTACGAAGGGGAGGGGGCTTGTTAATCAGGTGTCTACGTTAGCTGGCAACCTTAGAGCTGATGGAGCCCTAAACCCTCGTCCCTAGACCCTAACCCCGGATCCCTCACGGTTTAGAGTTTAGGGTTTCGGGCTAAACCCTAGTCCCTTGCCCACAAAGTACGCAAATATAAGGGTTTGAGCCCTGAAAAACTATCATGTCGATGGCTTTTGGTACCTGGAACTTCCTATTTGGATACTTAAGCCCTGTCGGTGGGAGCTTATGGGCATCGACGTCGTTTGTCAACTATGCTGCGATGTTGAGAGCGGCGTTTCGCACAGCACTTGTTAAATTTCGCTTCCGCAAAACCAGAACCTGAGACCCGTCTAATAACAAATACTTTCATCATACCGTAGAATATCAGACGTTAGGAATATGCTCAAGAAAAAACACTATCACCTCCCCTCATAACAACCCCCACACACCAAGAATGGATTTTCCCCCCGCTCTAGAAGGGTGCTATATCATTTAGGTGGCGGGGGGTGAGGGGACGTTAACCCCAAACCCACAATTCTAAACCTTCAACCCAAAATCCAAAAACTCCAAGCCCCAAACCCTAAAGCCTTTGCATTACTAAGGGGAGGGGGATCAGATAAGAGCCCCAGGCTAAACCCAACCCTAAACCCTAAACCCTATCAACCCCTAAAACTCTAAACCCAGAACTTTAAACTGACATAGCAGGGTAACACCATCTCGGGAAGCTCCGGGATCCTCCTGCGACTGCTACAGTATGGAGTTTAGGGTTTAGGGCCTAGGGTGTAGGGCGTGTAGGGCTTATAGGGTTTCTAGGGTTTAGGGTTCATAGGGTGTAGGGTTGAGAGGGTTTAGGGCTTAGGGGTTGATAGGGTGTAGGGTTTAGGGCTTAGGGGTTAATAGACCATGACCTGGTTTGCACAGTTGTCATGACGGTACAGGTGTTCCTTTCCCTGGGGCTCGAAGCCTATAAATAATGCGTATGTTAAGGGTTGGGGTCTTCCATGCTTGCTTAGGGGAGGGTAAGAACTGGGGTCCCTCCCCCTTAGAGCCCTACCCCAGGTGCGGTGTAGTCTACGAGGCCACCCGTACACTAACACAAAAGTAGAGCCCGACACCCAAATCCAAAGCATCTGAACGCCAAAACCGCATTGAGATCCTGAAAGCCCTTGGCACCGTTCAGGGTCCAGGGTTTAGGGCTTAGGGTCTAGGGTTTAGGATTTAGGGCTGTGCAAGGTTGAAAGTATTGTACCCAGTATGTGCCCTATGCACGGCCTACAGGCCCCGCATAATCCTGCAGGAAAGGTCGCCCCCCCCTTGGACCTTCTCCACCCCAGCTCTGAGAGCACCCTGAACACTACAGTACTGTCCATCACAAAAAGGGTGCTCCATCTTACTTCTGGGGAGGGGAAGTACAGACTCTAAATCGCAAACCTTATGCCTTATACGTCCCGATATACCCCCCCCCGGAAGAGAGAAAGTTCCCCCACCTGCGGGGCGCATAGGCAATCCAGGCTGCCACGTGAGCAGCGTGCCTACGCGCCTGTGTCCTTTGAAGCCTCAGAGGCGCAGGATTTCGCAGGTTTAGAGTTTAGGGTTTATGGGTTGCCCCCCTGCGCAAGCTAGAAGGACAAAGCTGCAACAAGAGTCTTCAACAAGTTGCTTGCATGATTTTTTGTCTCTATGATGACGGATCTGATAAGGGGTCATGCTCACACTTTTGACAGGCCATTGCTTGCTTCTGTACTCAAACCACGAGTGAAATGTCTTTCTTAAGCCCTTAACCCTAAATTTTTATGTTCCAATGAGGTGCAGTAGGAATTTCCAAATCAGTTTGTCGTTCGTAGGTATGCCTTCCAAAGAGTCATAGCAGATCGTGGGGACCCTCAGAGCAAATGGGAAACGTGTGTACTGTTTTCCAAACGCGAACTATAGCCCACAAAAATGGCGAGTGCTGAACAGCATGCCCATACCACGATCCCCGAACCCTTCGGCTTTGGACCCCAGCGCAACCGGGAGCCGGCAAAGATTACCACAACACAGACTATTAGCCGGGGGCGCCCTTCTAGTCCAACTTTGCAATAAGATCTGGACCCCAAAGCCTGCACCCGGAAACCCTAAACTGAGTGAGGTCGGGGTCGTCGGCAAACGCGCCGAAGGAGGCTCTGGAGCCCAAAGCCCTCCAATAGGCGACAGAGCTCCCAGTCTCACAGGCAGCTGTGGGCTGCGCGGTAGGCCCGGCAGGCCGCTGGCGAGTAACCGGTCAGGCTTGCTCGTAACTGGCCTCAGCGGTTCAAGGCTTGACCAAGGCTTCATCTCGAAACCAGAAACAAATGGCCTCGAGCCTGACCTAGCCCAAACCTTGCACCCGCTTGGTCTAGACAGGGTCACTTGTTCAGGAATGGAGGCGTCCGGCTAGACCCCTCCGTCTGAAGAAAACTAGAGGCCTCGAGCCAGACCCAATTCAAGGCTTGAAAGCCTCCGGGCAACGCCCGCTGAAACAGACGAGCGCAGAAAACCAACGGAGACAGGAGCGCGGTCAGAGTTCGAGAGAACCCAAAACCCGTAAAGGTCGAGGCAAGGGTGGAGCGCCAGCGGGGGTGGGCTCATGCCGGCCAGGGTGCGCGCCTGGGTGCTTCCAGCACTAGCGCACCCCCTCACTGAAACATCCTATACCCCAAACCTTGCACCCTAAATCCTAAACCCCAAACCCTGAACCCTATACCCCGAGCCCTGAACCATAAACTATAAACCTTGGACTTTAAACCCCAAACCCTGAACCTTAAACCCTAAACCCCAAACCTTGAACCCCAAACCCTAAAACTAATCCCTAGGAATTGTGCGCTTTCAGCCTCCTGCCGACGCTTTCGGATCAGTGCTCATGATTTAGGGTTTAAGGTTTAGGCATTTAGGATTTAGTGTTTAGGGTTTAGGATTCTAAATTTCGGGCTTATAGCTGAGACACCCCAACCCAAGGACATTCTCACAAGAGGGTTGCTCAAAAATCCGGGCGCTTAGTGAACCCAGGAGGGAGGTCAGGGGGATCGTGGGGTCCGCTTTAGGGATTAAGGTGCAGGGTTTAGGGATTAGGGCTTAAGGTTTAGGATTTCGGGAGACATGCCTAGCACTATTGCCACTATGTTTCGTACTTGCATTACTTGTAGCTTTGGCATCAATACCAACATTCTTCAAGTCTCGGGCTGCTCCAAGATCCTCATCGGATCTTCAATCCATATGTTGACAAGCCGCGAAGGTCCATGTAGCCACAGTATATATACTTAGTCCCCGACATAGTACATACCCCTGAGTATAGCTCATATACGGCCAATGGGCCAAGGGCCTTAGGGTTTAGGTTAAAGCCGATAGCTTGTAGGGCCCGATTGAAGGTTCAGAGTCTAGGCTTAAGGGCTCAGGGCTCTTCGTTTAGGGTTCAGGGACTGGGGGTTTAGTAAGTCATGTGGGGTTCAGGGCAAGGGTTCGGCCTGGGGTTTAGGGTTCAGGGCGAGGGGATCATGGCCTCCAGTTGAGCAGCGAGCGCGATTTGACACGGGAGCAAAATCGAAGCCGGAGCATGGCCACTTTGTAAAAAATCCGTGCAAAGTTGAAAAGGCTGGAGAACCCCAGCGAGGTCGCGAGCGAGCACGTAGTCCGCGGAAACTTCAGTTCTGTCAGGCCATCAGGAGCGCAGCTCAGGATATGCATTCCTGAGCCTGTAGTCGCATTCCACATCAGCAGGCTGAACTCCATGTTGCGGAGGAGTTTAGAAGAAACAGGTTTGTCCTGTCCACAGTAACGCTTGCAGCTGTCCAGATCGCGTCGCTTGCTCTCAGAGAACCTGTAGCTTTTCGCCTAACCCTGAATGCTATACCCTATACCTTCATGGACCCCTAATGTAGACCCATGATTAATAAACCCCCTCCTTTTAAGGGCCTTAATATTAGGATCCTTATCATAATCCCTAATAAGGGGAACCCTAGGCAAACTGGCTGGATAAGGAGCTGATCGGCAGCTGCGGAATACTTGCTGATCACCCAAGGCCTATTCCGATGGCCATGGTACCTTAGGTGTGTACGCCTTTTTAAGGGTTCTAAGGTTTAGGGTTTAGGGTTTAGGGTTTAAGGTTTAGGGTTTAGGGTTTAAGGTTTAGGGTTCAAAGGTAAGTCCCCTTACAAGAGTACCACAAGAGGTAGCACAGGAGTGATAACAGCCCCTTAATCATGCCCTTTAAGGACAGTTACTGTAATGGGGCATGAATCACATGGTACCTACCCTGGGAAGCCTACAAAGGAGAACACGATTTGTCATTACACCAAATAAAATGAGGTCAGGTGGAAGAAGGATAGCCAAAGAAGACTGCTAAACATTGTGCCAGAAATTAGAATAACGTGAAAAGCTGTGTTATGGTGACCCGAGGCACCGCGTAGCATGACGGCGCAGGCGCGGTATCATGGCAACGGGGGTGCAGGACTTACGCGCGAAGCTTGCAGTGCTGCTTGAGGCTTTAGGAAGTACGGCTTGAGGGTTAAGGACTTCAAGTGCCAGGTTTGCTCAGTGCCCTGACGATCCAAGTGCCGGCTTTAGATACCTTTAACCACTATGATCAGAGTGCTTGGGACCGAACACCCACTTGGACCCTCTAACTCACAGGGCTCGAGGTCTAGGTCCTCGTCTAACTGGTTGTTGAATCTGTCCACCTGTCTCGCTGCTGCATGAGAGCCAGAAGCCAAGCTCACACTGCGCATGAAAGGAATGGGCACCTGAAGCCGCCTCAGCATACCAAGTGAAAGGAAGTGTACACCTAGAGAAAGAATGAAATAATTCCCGGAAGGAAGGGGTAGAGATTGCTGGCAGGACAGCTGATGGCAAACAAGGCCGGCAAGAACTAGATACCCCTAGCGCAGTACCACTCAATGATTGCAGGGCTTCAAAACGTGCTACATGCAAGTAGCCTCGGCTCCTGGCGTGGCACTGCCTAGAATCGCATTGGATTCTGAATCTTTAGTGTTTAACGTTCAGGGTTTAGGGTTTAGGATGTGGTGTTTAGGGTTTGGGGCTTAGGATATAGGAACTAGAGTTGAGGGGTTAGGAGACGATCCAACCTCACAATTCAAGCTGCCACCAGGCGAAGATGATGATATAGCGGATTACATCGGGGTTTTTAAGGGGATGCTAGGAGGTTAGGCTCTAGCTCATATAGGGTGAAATAGGCGCCCTTGTGCCCAATGCCAAGGCACACCCGGGTGCAACTCCTGGCTGAGGCCCTGCCTCGGACCGCAAAGGGCTGGTCAAGGTTCAGGGTTGAGGCATGAAGGGTTAGATTTTAGGGTGTAGGGTTCAGGGCATAGGGAGGCTGTTCAGGGTTGAGGTATGAAGGGTTAGGTTTTAGGGTGTAGGGTTTAGGTTTAGGGCATAGGGAGGCTCGGGTATAGGGTACAGGGTTTAGGGTTGAGGGCGTCAGGCTTCAGGGCTAAGCTTCATGGCTTACTTTTCAAGACTCAGGGTTTAGAGTTGTACGCACAAAACTAAAAGGAATTCAGATTAAAGCTTATGGTTCAAAATTGCTGGCTTCAGTTTAGAAATCACAGTTACCATGTGCTTACATGGTGTAAAGGGTAATCTCCCGAAATAATGGCGCCCGGTACAAATACTTTACTCCTCATTATACAGTACCCCTAATTTTGGGAAACCACCGAGGGTGTGGAGTTTGCATTGTGGAGTTGGGGTTCAGGGTCTTTAGAGCCAGTGTTGGAAAGAGGTTGACGATGAATCTGGCAAAGACAAAGAAGTCTTCGGGGACATGCTCCGTGTCAGTCCCTTAGAGGGCAAGCTTCAAAGGGTTTAGGGTTTAGGGCTGTAGGTGCACACCTGGGTTTCCTTCTAGCCTAAAGGAAGGTAAGCCCTACTAGGGCGTAGGGTTTAAAGGGTTTACCTCAAACTTTCACACCTGAACCCAACCCTGAACATGCTCAAGTAGATAGGAAAGGGGGTATACTATTGGGGTTGTATGGGTTTAGGGTTTCTTGGGTTAAGGGTTGGTATTGGGATTATATAATTCTGTTGAGTTTCTGTTGTGTTTGGCAGAGACGGTCTCCTCATATTGGGAGAACGAGGAGATTATGTGTAATCCCCCTTAAGCCCTAAACCCGTAAAGATGCAACAGGGATAACATTGGGAAACTCCAGAGTATACCCCATGGCTGGCATGCTATCCCCTTATCATTGCCATTCCCTCCCAATGCTCCACACTGCTTACTTTTGGTGGATTGGGGGATTGGGTTAGAGGGGCTGGTCAACTTGAGGGAAGGCAACATGCCGCGGTACGACCACTCAACGCCGCCCGCAGTCCAGTCGTCGGCGTCATACCTCATATGAGCCACAGTCTTAACTCCCAGTATCCCCCCTCAATAATCCCTAGAGGCTATATAGGGATAATGGAAAAGGACATGGAAACTACCATAATGGGCTATATAGAAGTTAAATTGGGGTTGTATCTCGACACTCGAATGCAATTCCCTTCTACAGTTTGGTGTTTTTGCTTCTTCCTCTCAGGACCCCCATCGTCCAACCACATGCTTTGGGCTCTAGATTGGGTACTGCCCCAACTCAGTAGCAGTTGGATAATATCTACAACATAGGTAGTTCCCAAAATCAGGGTCCCAATTTGGTACCCCTAAATGTTAGGTGCCGCAGTATGCTCTATTGCCAAAAACAAGCCCAGAAATTTGAGAACAACCCATATACTTCTATAGCCCCTCATATGTACCATTGTCTTAACTCCTAGTATCCCCCTACATAACCCCTATAGTAGTCCCCTATATAATCCCCTATATTAACCCCCTTAAAGGAATTTAGACTATAGCCCGTCATATTACCCCTAGTATAGACGGTTGCTGGGTGGAACCAGCACCCAAGCTCTCGGCTAACCCCTTGGCCTTGTTTAGGGTTTAGGGTTTAGGGTTTTTGTCAAAAAGCAGAGAAGGCCGACACCCGGAAGCCTCAATCCTATGCCTCAGGCCACCGAGACCCCCGTACCTGAAGACTCTAAACCTTAAGCCCTAACCCCAAATAACCCAGAACTCCCCAACCCAGAACTCTAAACCCTACATCGGATCTATCGCCATACCTACCCGACCCCAACTGCCAAAAACTCTCAGAATGCCACGAAGTGAGGGTCCCCTATCTAAACCCTGAGTAACCCCTGTATATAGGACACCATGGTACTTAGCACACCTAGTAAAAACTAATTTCGTACCTGTATTAGGAAGATATGGGGACCCCAACAATTAAGGGTCTAAGGCCCTAGCCAAGTGCAAAAGAGAGAATGACTACCGTATTTACACATATATAAATTTCACGCATCTGAGATTTAGGGCAGCTGCAGCCTAAACCGTGGGTTTAGGAAAGCACCCAGGGACTCCCGGACTTCAAACCCGTATAACCCCACACCACTGACGCTCCCTAAGGCATGTCAGACTCAAAAGACCTTGAGTTCGGAGTATCTTTTGGGGATTTATCGTATAGGATCCTAAGCGTCTTCTGGGCCTAAGGTACACCCTAAACCTTGCCACCGCGATGCCGGGCGTCCCAGCCCATGATGAAGAAAGCGTCCCCTGTTATAGACACTGCATACCTAAATCCCACCTGAGGTTTTACCTAATTGAAGTGTCCCATTCTGGGGGGTCCTTGTACTAAGAACAATACTAGATTAGGATCTATGTCGGGGTCCCCCTATTTATGCAATTCCCATGCAAACCGCCCCTAAGCCCTCAGTCCTATACCCCCAAACACATAAACTCTAAATCCTAGACCTGAAAACCCGAAAGCACCTTAGGATCTGAGGCTTAGGGACTCCCAGGCCCCGATGTAGAGAGCCAGGCCATCGTCTGCCAATGAACCGAGTTCCTGACGCCTTGGCTCGCTTTAGGGTTGCAGGTTTAGGGTTGAGGGTTTCAGGTTTAGGGTTTAGGGTTTCAGGTTTAGGGTTTTGGGTTTCGGGTTTAGGGTTTTGGGTTTCGAGTTTAGGGTTGTTTAGGGTTTCAGGATTAGGGTTTAGGGCTTAGTGTTTAGGGTTCAGGGTTAGGGTCCAGGCTTTAGAGCTTAGGGTTGAGAGTCAGAACCAGGAAATCAGGTTATGAGACACTTGGGCTTTGGGGCCTAAGATTTAGGAGTTAGGGCATATTATGAAAAACCAATCTTCACCAAGCCCATGAGAGACTCTAGGATAATACCTGGTTTTGACCAGGGTTTTCTCTGCCGAGTCATAGGACGGAGCAAGGCATTGGGTGTAATTGGGTTCTAGGGTTTGGGGCTTTAGGTGTATGTATGGTTCATGGCTTGTGGTTCAGGGGTTTTGAGTTTAGGGGTTTAGGGGTTAAGGATTTTAGGGTTTCAGGTTGTAGGGTTTACGGTTTCTGGCTTCTGGGTGGGGTGTAGATTGTACAAAGAAATCTCAGGTAGACTTGTGGGAGGTCCGCAGGCGGCATGTGTGTGTACTCATCTAATGCCTGCTCACCAGGAAGTTGGCAAGAATTATTCAGCTTGCAGTCTAGAACTTACCGGTAAGGTTTTGGGTGTTGGATTTGGGGATGAGTTGCTGAACCTAACCCTAAGCCCTTATCTGAATCCTAGTCCTATCTGTGCCCCTTTTCAGTTCCAACCAACCCGAAGATTACGTTAGTCTGAGGGTAAATGGTTCCGGCTTGGTTGCCCCAAGCCCGACAACAAGGATTTAGGGTTTGGGTTTGGGATTTAGGGGTGTTCCCTAGGCCTATTCAAACTTTACAGGAATCTCAAACAGGCCTCCACCATATCTGATAAAACTTTTTTGGCGCTAGGGGCGCGTAGCAAGCACTTTGCTCTGCAAGAGGAGCCCCTCAATCGGCGCCCTGCAACAGCCTTTGAAAATGTCCTGCATCCTCCCAAAACATCGACCCGTCAAGCGCGAAGCAAAAACACTAAACCCTAATAGTACTGCGAGGAGAGCTTAGGCATTTGCAAAGGTAGTTTGACCCTGGAGCTCTAAGTCTACGAAGAATACAATAATACCTACATTGGGCCCTTGAAAGCCTATAAAGCAGCGCCTCTACGGCCAAGAAGGACATGTAGGATATAGCCTAAACTCCTAGCATCCCTCTTAATATCCCCGATAACACTCTCCTATATAACCCCTTTGTAACCCCCTTTAAGGGGTCTAGACTGTAGCTCGTGTAGGATATGACTTGCGAAGACTCTGAGGCTTAGGTATCTGAAGCCTCAGACCTCCTGCGTGGAGACCTAAAACACCCACCCTTTAAAGCTTAGGGACCCTAAATCCTAAACCCCTAAACCCTAAACCCTAAATAACCCTAAGCCCACGGTTTAGGGGAGCTTCTGAAGACCTTTTTTTCAAACACCCTTAAGGGGCACCCTTGTATTCTCCTTACATTTCTCATACTTCTTCTAGGTCCTTCCTCAAACTACTCTAAACTCTAAACCCTAAACCTGTAAACCCTAAACCCCTAAACCCCAAAACCTAAATCCCCTCTGAATAAATCCCCATGAGAGACTGGGAACGACCGAAGGAGACGGAGGGCCGCCTGAGCAAGCATAAGAGCTACCTGTGGCTCCAATAACCTACAGTTTAGTAGTAAGGACCCCCTTAATTAGTAAGTATAACCCATAAAATTGTAGGTTATTGGGGTTACAGGTAGAGTCCAAACTTGTAGTATCCCCCTGAAAAGGGTTTCGTGTCTAGGGCTTCCAACTGTGGTTCCCGAAAAGTTCCGAAAAGTGCCAAAAAACCCGAAAAGTCGAAAAGTGGCTAAAAACCCGAAAAGTCGAAAAGTCGAAAAATCCCGAAAAGTTCCGAAAAGTGCCAAAAAACCCGAA
>CAJNIZ010011443.1:0-10960 GCA_905231905.1 Symbiodinium pilosum | reverse complement strand
ACCACCACCACCAACACCACCACCACCGCCGCCACCACCACCGCCGCCACCGCCGCCACCGCCGCCACCACCACCACCACCACCACCACCACCACCACCACCACCACCACCACCAATGATGACAACCACCACCACCACCACCACCACCACCACCACCACCACCAACAACAACAACAACAACCACCTCCAGAGCCCTCCCGCCTTGTCTTGGTAGTAGTTCACCACGGCTGATACATCTCTCATGGTGATGTGGGAAGCCTGAAGTTTCAGGCTTGATGCAGCAAGGGTTTCTGCTTCACGGGGTTGAGCGGCTTCCTAGATAGCGAGGCTGGATTGTCACATGCGAGATGAGTCATATATGCAGCTGTAAAGGCAAGTACCGCGCAAATAACATTATTCGATCTCCAACAACGTAGAGCAACGCGCATGAGATTAGCCACGTCGAGCACAAACAGGTGAACGCATGTGAACGCAGCGCAATCATTGAGCAACTCTTTCTGCATTGCAAGATGGATAATAAGCATATTGTCGGCTGTACATTGTACATCATTGAGCGGGCAGGGTTCTTCAATTAGTGCCTTTATCCTGTCGCGTCCAGCCTGACACAAGACGGGGACTATCTGATCCTCGGGATCTCAGATCTTTTCCTGGCCTCTTCATGAAAAGCCAGACCTTCACACAAATGCATCGTTTCCAAACTTACGAGCAACCCCAACCCGATACAACCCTATGTACCATCCAGAACCCCTTCAGACCTCCCAACATATCTTCGCAATCTGTGAAGCAGATCTTCTTTGCTACTACGAGATCGAACTCGGCAGGGGATAATACAGTGGCCTCAATATAAGGACGTATAGCTCAACTGGACCCCCCACCCAGTAATAGTGACTATAACGGGTAACGGTGATTACATTAGGGTCCTCTTAAATACCTATTATACCACTATTACAGGATTCGGGTTCCAACGAACTTATAGGGTTTGCGGATATGTGCCCAGCAATGGAGCCTCTACTGGACAAGACTTAATCTAGGGGCTTCAATAACTACCAATAGAAGTTTGAGGACTGTTTGGGATATCTTATAACCTTATAAAAAACACTAGAGCCATGATACTGGCCATGATGCTGGCCAGCGCATAATTCACGACGGCTACTGGCGCATTCTTCTAGGTCATGCTTAATTAGTTTGATTTGAAGTCCTAATGATGAAAGATCTGAGGAAATGGGAGATCATAAGCACCCCAAGCCCTGAACCTTTTCCGATAATGACCCAGTCCGAGGGAATTGCAGTGGACAGGAATGTCTCAAGTATGTTTTGCATCTGTCTGTGGGTCGTCTTGCATACTGAGCGTATAGTCAAGCTGCCCACGCAAAGCAGCGATCAAAGATTTCGCGAATCAGCCACAAGCACACAAATCTGGCCTGCGTGGAAAACCCGAGCCACAAGCCCCTTTCATCATGTTGGCTGTTAGAAGGGAAGGAAGATATGGGACGTACGGGGGCCTTGCTGTGTTAATTCTTGGGGACTACACATTAACTCTATAAAAGCTACTATAGGGATCCATTCCTTCATTCCCTACTACCGGACCAACCAGTAAGACAGAGGCGCGACCTGTGCAGCCCCCCCGATTTTACATATTGCACTTGATGTAGGAGTTAGGGTTTAGCGCTGAGGGGCCCTGAGCCCTTGGCAGACCAAGTGCTCAAGGGCTCGATCAGGGTTTCGGTTTGGAGCTTAGGCCCCCACAACAATTCAGATTGTGGCAGAGCCCTGAACCCCATTAGTTAGACAGTGAGAAACCACTGACGCACGTCGAGTTTTTGCATGCTTCGCCTGGGAATCCACCAGACCAGCTACCAAGGTCGCCTCGCGCTCGACATTGACCCACCTGCTTGGAGGCTCAGGCGGGGACTTAGCAAGGACTGGGAACTGGAAGCTACTATCTAGTTTTTCGGGTTAAGGGCTTAGGGTCAGGACAACTTAGTAAGCAATAGGGAGAACTAGCGTTATGTTATGTACTTACTAACTACCGCTGAACCTCCAAGTGAGAGTGTGGTGCTTAGGGTTTAGTACCTAACTGGTTGATGGACAAATCCTGCATGACCTTCTGCATGACCCAAATACGCTTTTTTGGGCTTCGAAATATTGGAGTTTCCTAAAAAAGTTAGGGGCGCCTTTCTGGGGAGCCCCATAATAAGGACGAGAATATATTGGCGTCTATATTGGGGTCCCCTTATTTTTGGAAGCTACACACATACAGCGTGACAGCCTATACTAGTTGCAATGCCGGAAACAATACAAGCGCTCAAACTGACCCCCTCCCCTTGCCGAAACGCTGGCAACGTGTGAAAATCTCTAAGGATGCTGCTTTGGCTCCTCTGCATTCGGAGGCGTCGTAATCACCCCCCCTATCTTTCAAGTCCTCCTCCATCCCCTGATAAGATGCTTCGATGCTTATCGAGAAAATGTAATATTGGGGAGTCGGGTGGCCACCTGAAAACCCAAAACAGGTGAGATAATGGCCCAAAGCCCCTTCAAATGGTCCCAAAGTTCAATTTTGTACATACTTTGTAGGTCCAGGAAGTACTGTATGAATTACCAGGAAAGTACTGGTCACAGGTAGGGCCAGGGCAGCATGGATTTAGGGTTTAGAGTCAAAAAATAGCCTGTGCCCTCAGCCAATCACAGCACCCATCGACCTCCAAAAGTGCGTGTCAGGAATTCTCTTCTACCTGCATCCATGGCTTCAAAACCTTCACCAGGTGGCACGAGAAAGAGCTTCTGCGCTTAAGCAGCAAAAGTTTCTCCATGAGTAAAATTTGGGGCTTTGGCGCTGGCATTTGCATTCCGTCAATGGAGACCAAGCATTGTACGCGTTTGTGTACACCTCTTTATGGGAGTAGACAAGTGTGTGCTTGCAAGCGAAGCCAATGTATTGCTTTATTAGCATACGTTTTAGCGCCCCGGAGTCCCGCAACGCTAAGAGAGTGGCTAATAAGAATATTTGGATCCCTGGCGGTGGCCAAAGCCCTACATAGGGCTTAGGGAAACACTCCACCAACTGGATTCAAACTAGAACCCTCACCCCCATCTCTAAGAAGTGAAAGGTCCCATATTGAAGTTTCGCAAAAACGAATCTGATCCAATTCTTTTGGGCACTAGAAGTCTACTGGTCGGAATTATGGGCCAGGAATATTGGGATCCCTGTCCTTTGCTCACAGTACACCCGATCTTCATGTGGTGCATTTGTACACATACGTACATCTAATGCATGTATACACATATCCATATATACATATGTAAATATGTTTATTTAGACATCTCTCTGTCTCTCTCTCTCTCTCCTCCCCCTCCTCCCCTTACTCCTTCTCCTCCTTCTATTCTTGTTCTCTTCTATTCCCCTTTTGCCTTTGTCTACAGCAACACGACATCCTGGGCTCCACAGCTTCCACCCGGCCTAAAGCTCTTCAGCCGACGGACGAAGTTCAGCGCTAGGTACATCATAGGCCGAGGCGGCGCAAGCTCTAAGATCTCCTGATATAGCGCTTGGGGATGAGGGCTTAAGCAGGTTGTTAGTAGTCGGAATAAGGGCCTACACATAGATATATGTATACACGCACATGTATATATATATATATACTCACTATATGATCTACTCCCTTGTTCCCTACTAAGAACCAATAAGGTTTGACCCTAGACCCTAAACTGTGCTGGGATCTGGAAATGCCGAGGGTGCAAGTTGCAGGTTATGCGGCATGTGAGCTATAGTCTAAACTCCTAGTATCCCCCTTAATAATGGAGAATCAAATGGGAAAGAAAATGGAAAATGCAATGGAAACTGGGATTATAAAGGGGATTATAAGGGGTATAGTCTAAACTCCTAGTATCCCCCTTAAGACCCCTAGGGTATCTAGTTTGTTTTTGCAACGCCTCTTCTAATCTTTGCATGAAGATTAGGATTTAGGGTTTAGGGTCTATAGGATTTAGGGTCTAAACTCCTAGTATCCCCCTTCATGACCCTTAGTACAGTCGTCTATATAGATCCTTCAAAGGATCGAGTTTAGACTATAGTTCATGCAAGCTTGGTAGGCTTCTGTACGGGCGTAAGTCCTGGGAAGTACTCCGTGTATGTGAGCTACATGGCACTTAGGACCCCTACTAGGGTCAACCCTTAGGTACCTATACTAGGAGGATAGAGAATTCCAGAGGGTTAGGGGTCTAAGGTCCAAGTTAAGTCCCCAGGAGTGAACTACAGGAACTACGATGCAAAGGCTTGATAACATGTTTGTGAAGATTGCAGCATGCATAGATGCAGTGGGGGAATGAAAAACTGCGCAACGCAAGATCTCACTGTAACTCCTACCTAAGGTATAGCCTAGCTTAGTTGGACCCCCACCCAGTAGTAGTGACTGTAAGGGATAATCGTGATCATATTAGGGTCCTCTTATATTCCTATTATACCGCTATTACAGGGCGGGAGGTCCACCTAAGGTATAGCATGCGTAAAGAGATATTTCAATGCCTTTCAGGTCTTGGCGCCTTTTTTACGAGGCTACATGGGCTGCGAAATCCCGTGGCATATTTACCCGGCGCCTGCTTCTGACTTACCTGGAGGAAACAATACGCCGCCCTGAACCTCAAACTTTTTCTCATAAGACGCACAGCATGATTCTTGAGGATCCTGCAAGATAAGGGAGCCCCTCAACCCTCATTTCTAAACCGCCAAAGCCTGAACCCTGAACTGGATAAAGGCCAGCATTCATCCGCGATGGAGCGGGAAAGTAGGTTAAACACAGAGACTAGCAAATCACTCAAACAGAGCCCCTGATTTTGGCTGGGTAGTATGAACACTAGTGTTATCGTAGGCAAAGTCCACCTTGAAGGAGACCGGTCCTTTACAACCCCAGGCCTTACAGGTCATATGGTATAGCGTTTAGGGGTTTAGGGTTTAAGGCTTTAGGGTCAGCGTTTACGGGTTTATGGTTTAAGGGTCTTAGGGTTTACCGTAGGGTGGCAAGGGCAATTAGGGGGAGTTACCTAGGAAGCTGTTGGGAGCAGGAGAGGTGGCATTGGCTTACCTCATTCGTGGGACTCCCTCGCTCAAGTACATAAACTGAAATGACATGTTTAGGGCTTACGGGATTTCCGCAAGGTTTGGGGGATCTGGGGGCACATGGCGCATGATTCTCTCCTCGCAGAACATGAAACACCTCCCGGCCCCCTAATACTAGCTATTTCCCAGAGCAACCTCATTATGTTCGGAAGCACCTTCAGTTGAAGAGGTTAAGAGATGCTGTTCTATAAGAGGCAAAAAGTTGACTGCTTTTTGGAAGACCAAGCCTATGTGAGCTACTGTCTAAACTCCTAGTATCCTCCTTAATGACCCTATAGTAGTTCCCTATATAATCCCCTATAACCCCCCCTTTAAGGAGTTTAGACTATAGTCTATGTGGGTTTTAGGGTTTGGGGTTTAGCCTATGTGGCAGAGCGATCATTGCCATCTGCGTGGCTACTGGGGAAAGCTGATGCAGCAATCGCTGAAAAGCCTGACTGGTCTGCGCAAGCGCAGGATACCCATTGAAATCAAAAGCTTACATATTGAAAGACATGTCCCCATGGTCTTGCAAGACACTAGACAGTACCAAACTATGCCTCTGCCTCGTGCCAGGCTTTTCCGCTTGGAAAGCTCCAACTGGACCTTCAAACTACTCCGAAAACCCTCCTAAAAATCCTAAGCCCTATAAACCCTAGAAATCCTGAACCCCCTAGACCCTAAACCTCATCTCAAACTCTTAAACCTTGAGTTCTAAATCTAAAGCATCAAATTTCTTAATAAAGCTTAGTAGAGAATAAGGAGGGACATTATTATCTAGGGGTTATATAGGGATTCTCTTCCCCTTATTCCCCACTAACCACCCCTATACCCTAATTAAACCCTAAACTCTAAACCTAAACCCTAAACCCTAAACCGGAACCCTAAACCCTAAACCCTAAACCCTAAATTCTAAACCCTAAACCCTAAACCCGAAACCCTATACCCTAAACCGTTTCATGTCCAGGCCTCATCTGCGCCCTCTCCGTTGGATGGCTGACCGAAGCTCCGCAGGAAGGCCCTTCGGCGAACGAAGGCCTGACAACAAAGACTGGTTTAGGATTTAGGGCTTAGGGCTTAGGGTTGAGGGTTGAGGATTTAGGCCAAGCAGTCATTACTACTGTACTGATACCAAAGATACCGAAGTATCTGATTATTGTATACTGCATACTTGGGGTGAGGCTTTTCAAAAAGCCTCATACAATTTGTGGGGCCCGTCTTTGATGGCTCCTGCTCTGATAGGCCATATGCAAGCAATCTTCAGGAAGATTACCCGTTGCTGAGGGGTAGTTGTCCGTGGTGTGGGGACCACTCTATTTGCTCTGGAACCCGCAAGAAAAGGAATTCTATGGAATTCTAGCCTCTTGTTCGGATCACGCAGAAGCTAGACCTTGCCATCACAAGAACCTGACCCCCCCAACCCCAACACTGGCGACCACAATCTACCAAACCCGAAGACTGTACACCCCACCCGAACAGCTGAGAATCCTATAGGCAAAGGCAGGGCCTACAAAGGGAGGACACGGATCTCTCGCTGGGACCCGTTTGAAATCGTAAACCTGAGTCGTAATAAAACCCTCAAGGCCGTGAACAGTGTATGGTGACGCTCTACCTAAACACCTAAACCCTCCCGCTGTTTTCGGGGTAGCTATCTTTCTGTCTTATCTTCCATATACCCACTTGGGTGACCTAAAAAGAGGGTTGGGTGTAGAGGTCTGGATAGTATTTGGGTACCCCCGAAGTCATGAAGACAACGTGGTACAGGCCATACAAGTCCGAAAAGAAATTAACAAATCAGACCCCTGTTGGGCTTGAGGGTTGCGGTCTTAGGGGGAAGTAGGGTTGGAAGCTCTACTTTCTAGATCCTCCCCGCGCTCTAGGACTGAGTACAACTACTCTGGGGCTTGGGGTTCACCTGTCATCCCGTTTACGTGCAGTTTTATTGGTTATAAGGAACATGTATAAACTACCGATGACCGTATGTAAGCAGAGTTACAGGGCCAACACGAACCTGCAGGGTTTCGCGCTTAGGGTCCTCCCTGCAGCCTACTTGGACACCAATCCCATATTATCTTACAGGACCAGGACGCTTGCCAGACACCACACCGCACGCGGATCACCACTCAGCATCACAATTCATGATTAGTGGTCACGAAAAAACTCTGTACCTAGGCTCCGACGATCAGTAAGACGCGTATGAGGTATCCGCACAGACCAGCAGTCGTGGTTGGCTTATGGGTAAGGGTGTAGTGTTAGAGTTCAATCTTCACTGAAGGAGCGGAAGACTCAAATTCTGCAAAGCGCCCACTTTTTCATGACTGAAGCAATTTGAAGCAGCCGCTGAGTCTCGAATCTTTGAGTGCACTGACCTGTTTGTTTTCTCAAGGGGGCAACCGGCTCCCAAGGCCAGTTAGATTTACCTCTATTTCTGAGCTTTGTTGGGGCAACGTGCCCGCATCCTCGGATCGAGATGCTAAAAACAAATTCTTAAATCTAAAGCCTATAAAGCCCTAAAACCAGAACGAGAGGTCACGCTCCGAGCGCCACCCTATAATACGGTTTAGGGCTTAGGGTTTAGGAGGACTATGCCTCAGCTGGACCCTTAGTGGCATACTAGGAATATAAGAGGGCCCCGATAGAATGACCATTATCCTTTATGGCCACTATTACATAGTGGGGGGGGGTCCACCTCCTCAATACACCTCGTCAATGCTATTATCAGTGCTATCTGTAACATATCAATACTGCAGTGTATTATGTTTTCTTCCTGCTCTTCCTGCTAGTGTTACTGTCAGTATAGTATTGCACTAGTGTCTCTACAACTTTTGTTAAGTCCTTCACTGCTGTTAATTGCACGGTTGCGCAGCGAACGCTCAACGCAAGGCTCGTAATACTGCTGATACCCAAAATCTGCATGACCCTATCATACCCGAGCTATAAGGTACTAAGTGTCGTGCAGGTTTTTAGTATCCACCATATCAATGTTTTCCAGGTCCCACGGTACAGGGCACGTTATAAACTACAAGACTCCCACAACATGCCCAGTCTCCCATCCAAAATTCTTGCAGCGCTGTTAGCAAATCGGGGATGTCTAGTCTCGGTATTACGGCCTACCCGCAGATGTAAGTTCCCAAGCTAGTCAGGTGGAGCCAAAATCAATGGCTGCCATCCTTTCCTGCGCCAAAACAAATATGGAATGATCCCTACCGTTTAGGGCTTCATGTTGGGTAGGGGTAATTTAAGGTTATACTTTCGGACGGCTACCCCATTACTCCAAGTGCCGACCTGATATCTTCTGCTTTCTGAGTTTCTGAACTGACTTCTGCATTCAGATGGTTCAAAAATTTGACGTGGGGTAAAGGAAATAAGGCTCAACATAACGGAATCAACAACAAGGGTCCTTTAGCCCACTTACCTTCATCCCACCTTTGGAGCCCCACTAAAACCCTAAACCCCAAAACTCTAAACCCCAGCCTGTGGTCACCCAGCCCGCGAAGGATCAAAACAACCAAGCTGCAACTTCTCTATGTAGGGTTTATAATTAGGGCTTCATCAACAGAACCCTTCCCGCTGGAGACTTAAACAGCTTGACTCCTATAATCTAAACTCCGAGTATCCGCCTCAGTGACTCTTATAACAATCCCATATGTAACCCCTGTAAGGAGTTTAGACTACAGCTCATATGTAAAACAGGCGTGCTGTCCGGGACCTAACCTAGATCATTGGAAGCTCCATCGTCGAATCTCAAACTATTTTGCGGGCATGTGCCAGAACTTTGCTCCACAAATGCATGGCCGTGCAAAACGTGGCATTATCATTTGTATGAGGACTTCATCTGTGACAGATGCCCGCATCAAGATGTCCGTGGACACCGTCGCCTGTCTGTTCATGCTCATACAGGGACGTGGGCCGTGACGTGACTCAAGGGCAAGAGTAGACTCCGAAGTTCAACAGGACAAACTAAACCCATACAAAGGTTCAGAGCTCCGTCTCTACAACCCAGGCCCAAGATCATCGAGGCCTCGAGCGCCCACGCCGAGTCATTTCATACAAGCCATTGTGATGTATGCAAAGGGGCAGCATGCGATCGTGGGCCAGAGGGCCTTAGTAAGTATACTTATAACGCCTACAGGTCATGCAATAGCACCAGTTATCCCCATGTACTAACTAAGTCTCAAATCCCCTTAGCCGTTCAAGATTGGTTAGGGAACATAGGGCTGGTGGTCCAGGGGCGATGAGTCAAAGCATCATGCCTTATTTCAGACTTCTAGACATTTGAAATGTGACTGTTTCAAGATTCGGCTGCTATGGCACATACCACCATAACAGGCTGCAAGAAATCGCCTTTCATTCCAACTTCCCCAACGCTAGACTAAAACACACACACATTCCCAAACTCGAAGCAACACTCAAACCCCAATCCCCGGTCCCCAACAAACCCTGACGTCTAAGTTCGCAACCCGACAAAATAAGAGCATCAGTACAATAATGACAGTAGTAGTGGGACACTGAGAATACTGTTGCACAAGTCCACAGGTACAGTCATCGTTTAAAACTTGCCGGATTTAGGGTTTAAGTCTGGTGTCTCGGGTTTAGAGCCTATTATCTGGGGATGAGGATATAGAGTGTGGGGTCTGCTTGAGCTACAAGCCCTCTCACTCGGTTTGATTTAGGAGCGTATGTCCCCTAACAGGGCGCGCGAACTGCCTGACGTCCCACACCTTGCCGGCCGTGCTTTGGGGGAAGGATTCTTTTCTTCGAGCATGTCTCGAGGACGCGCATGCTGCCCTTGCATATATATGTAATTCAAAAAAAGCTGCGATGAAAAAGAAAACCTTCTCCGCCGGGTTGGACTGAAAGGGGCTTTTGGACTAAGTGTTGCTGTTTCATTGCTCAGCACAGGTTGGGATGTCCAAATTCGTATCGTTGAGCATTCTTGAAGACTTCGCTGGATCGTCCAGCGTTCTAACCCGGCAGGTCAATTTGAAGCTGTGGAAGAGCAGTGCTGCAAGTTGCAAGAGTGCTGTTCTATATCCATGACTCTTGATGTGGTACACCCTAAACCCTCTTTTCTGGGCTTAGGGTCGGGAGCAACCCAAGCACTTCCAATTTGTCCAAGATCGCCGGCCACTCAGGCAATCTCGCTGAAATGTCCCAGAGGATGTCTTTGGAAAAGAGCATGTTTCACTATCCTTTTCCCTGAAACGTTCCCCTCCCCTCCCGCCCCTTAATCTTTGTGGTAGTACCCGATCGGGGCACGTCTTTTCCCGGACACAAATATTCTGGACATGTTGGCAGGGTAGGGGATCTGTGAAGGAATTCACAGCTCAGTTGCAAGAACACCCCGCTACATGACCCAAATGGTGAACGCAATCAACTTTCCTGGTAGCCTGGCTAAGACTCCTCTTTAAGCGACTCTCCGAAAATGGGGACTTTGGCCAACATGCGTTTACCCCCAGGTTCTACGTAAGTATCCAGTTTGGATCTTCAGGTATCAAGACCCGTTCAGATTATGGTATTTGGGACAGAAAGCTCTGATATTTCGGCATTAGGACCCTTAGGGTTTCATAGTAACTTCTAACCCTAAACCCTAGACACTAGGAATAGGGGGGGAGTTTAACAATAGACTTTGGCATCCTAACAGCACTTGACCACACTCTTTTGCGGCTCACGTGCCAAAGTGCTTCCGGCTCTATGGGCATTTTGCCCCTCGGCCCCCCCATGGTGTGGGAGGGTGGGCTCAGCTAAGCCACATCGGCTCTGAAAGCAGTTGTTTGTTCAAGCGCATGCCCTCGCAAAAGCTCAAGTTATTCCTAACTTATCACTTTGGCATCCTAACAGCCCTTGACCACACTCTTTTGCGGCTCA
>CAJNIZ010011440.1:0-10966 GCA_905231905.1 Symbiodinium pilosum | reverse complement strand
CTAAACCCTAAACTTAACCCCAAACCCTCCGGAATGCCTAAACCCTGACCCCAAGCCAGGAGTGGCTTTGGACATACGTTCATCTTGTGCTGATCCCGGTGTAATCCGTATAAAGCCATCAACAATACCCCAAACCTGCCATAGCCAACCCCAAACCCTAAGCCCTAAGCCGTAAGCCTTAAACTTAGCCCTAAGCCGTAAACACTAAATCCCAAGCCCTGAATCCTCAACCTTACACCCTGAGCCCTAAAACCTAAACCGGAAACCCTAAACCTAAACCTTAAACCCTCAGCCCTTAACCTAAACCCAAAAACAAACCCTGAACCTAAGCCCTAAACACTAAACCCCAAGTTCAAAGTCCTAAACATAAGCCCTGAGCCCAGAGTGAAGACTCAGGAGCTGGGTGGCAGGGACGCGATGCCATCGGTTGAGCTGCGAGCGAGGCATGCCGCATCGTGCTTTCAATCACCTGGATTTAGGGTTTGTAGGATTTTTGGGTTCAGGGTCTTTCAGGTTCAGCGTGAAGGGTGTTTAGGGTTCAGGGTTTTAAGGGTTTAGGCTTTGTAGGGTTTCGAGTTTTTAGTGTTTAGGCTTTTAGGGTTCAAGGTTTGGGGTTTAGGGTTTTGGGCTTGGGGTTTAGTAGGGTTTAGTCGGGTTTTGGGTTTAGGCTTCGAGTATATTATTGCCTGGAACGCCAGTGGAAGATAATGCGCAGGAACTGTTCTGCGTAGCAGCAGCAGCAGCAGCGGCGGCGGCGGCGGCGGCGGCGGCAGCAGCAGCAGCAGCAGCAGCAGCATGATAAACTAGAACCTCAAAACCCCAAACCCTAAAGCATCAGTCCCTAAGACCCTTGACTGATTAAACCATCCTTAGACAGTACTTTGTTTATTATAGCCCCTCCTAATATGAAAGACTCCGAATACAGTATGATTGGATTATGATATGCCTGAAGGGGAAATGTTCGACTCTAATCCCAAACTTTTTACCTGGAACCTCAAACCATAAATTCTTAACCCGAATCTCAAGCCAAAACTCAACACCTTGGACCCTTAACCGCACCCCAAACCCTGAAGCCTAACCTCTAAGCCCTACACCCTAGACTCCAAACCCTACACCCGAAATTATTGAAAGTCCCCAAAATCCAACAGAGCTTCAGGCGGCTGGTGGTCAGCAATGGACCGGCGAGGCGTGCCGAACGCGAGGCAAAACCGGTGCTTGGGGCTTAGGGTTTGTGCTAAACCTAAAACCCTAAACCCTAACCGCTAAACCCTACATTAGGGGTCTTCGGGTGTGGGGGTTTTGGGTTTGGGGTTTTCGGGTGTGGGGTTTTCGGGTGTGGGGTTTAGAGTTTGGGGGTTCTAGTTTTTTGGGGTTAGGGGTTTACAAAGGTTGTGTAAGAAGATTTGGGATACATAAGAATGTAATGGCCCCTTTGGATGGGTTATGGGGGGTATAAGTCTATATAATATATATATATATGTACATATACTTCTTAGGGTATAGGGATATACAACCCTCGTACTAATAATCATCATCACAATAATGATGATGGAGAACAAACTGGAAAAGAGCATAGAAAACTAAATTAAACTGGGATGACATAGTGCTTTATGGGGGTTTACTCAGGGTTTAGGGATGTTGGACTACGCTTCAAATGGCTCTGAAGGGGTATAAGAGGATTGTCGAGGGTAAAGGGCTTAGGGTTCAAGATTAGGGTCTGGACTGACGGGGTTAGGTTTGAGAATTTGGTCGAGAACTGCTGGACGTGATGCGCTTCACGGTGGGGGTATCAGACAGATTCTGGAGAGTTGTTTACGGGCACGGGATGTGGATTCCAGGGAGAAGTGTTCGAGATATCTGCAACGATGGATGGCGAATGCTCGATGGTTTCTCGACCCTTGCAGTTATGACTGCAAGACACGGTTTCAAGCTGTGCCGCGTGCGTCCAAAGATCCACATGATGTGCCACCTCATACTACAACTACAGCATCAACTTCCAGCTCGCATGGTTTTGAATTTGACCTCTTACATGTGCTGGACGGATGAGGACATGATAGGAAGAATAGCTCGTCTCTCAAGGCGGGCTCACAAGAAGACCACCCCTATGCGCACACTAGAGCGTGCAAAATGCTTATACGTACGCCAATGGGCACGACACTTCAGCTCAGGTGTGTAACGTTCTGGCTCGGGTCTGTGGGTAAGGGGGTTCCGGTTTCCCCACTTTATCATAAGGACCCTAGAGAAATCATATTATGATACTTATATAGGGCTCTCTTTTGGGGAGTTGGGGTGCTCGAGATCCTGTCATTATGTGTGAGATTTAGGAACTAGGGGTTTAGGCTTTGCAGTTTTGGTCAAGTGCAGAGACCATGACATAAGCGATGCTGTCTAAATTATCCCATAACCCCTAAACCCTAAAACCTAAGCCCAAAACCCTAAACCTTAAAATCCAATGCCCTAAGCCCGTAAGGCACCTCGTCGGGACCCTCCACTCAACAGTCACCCTCCCTGACGGAGAGTAGCCGTTAAACCCTTAGCCACAGCAGAACGCCTTGAACGCCTTGACCCAGTAGCAGGTCAAAAGGGTCTACGGTTTAAGGTGTAGGGTTTCGGGTTTAGCATTTTTAGGGTTCAGCGTTTAGGGTGTGGGGTTAGGGTTTAGGGGTTAGAGTTTGGGGGTTTAGGGTTGTTGCAATGTAGATGCCTGCATAATCACCAATATTACCCCAACAATGGGGGATCCCATGCTAAAGAACAAGCCGTAGCTAGGTCTAGAGTTTGGGGTTTGGGGTTTGGGCTTCTGGGCTTAGGGCAGGGCAAGTGTGATGGGGAAGAGTGAGTGAGTCACTAGATTCATGCTCCGCAGCTCATGGGCTTGGGCCCATGAGCTGCGGAGCATGAATCCAGTGACTCACTCTTCCCCATTACAAACTTAGGGCTTAGGGAAGTACAACTCCCGACTGTTCTGATGCTATCTACTGCTAACTTGCAAGGATGCCCTAGAGAGATTGCGATTTTCTAGCTAAATCCTCCCAGTGGCCTGAATCCCTAAAACCTAAACCTTAGACTCCTCGCCCTAAACCGCAAGACAGGCGCTGATCGATGCCATCGCGCTGCGCGCTGAACAGGCCACGCCTCATGAGTTTATATACCACATACGGTTTATGGAGCTCGCCTTACTGCCAAACCCTGAATCCTAAACCGCCATTCATCTCAAGAACTCCTGCCTTTTTCAATCCCTATATCCCTCAAGCCCCAAATCCTTAACCCAACGCGTCCATCCCAATCGCTTAATGTTCGAGGGTTTAGGATGTATTTCGGGTTCCCCACAACCTAGACCTTAAGTCCTAAAGCCCACAACCCATGAATCCTGCATCCTACGACCATAAGCCTCAATCCTAAACCCGCGAATCCACATCCTAAGCCCCTAAACCTCAAAGCCCATACACATGAAAATCTTAAACCTTAACACCTCTACAGCCTCAATCCTCTGCACTCAAATCCTAATTCTGGGATCCTAAATCCTATTTGGAGGCTCACGGGATTTAGTCATCACTTCTAGCTGGGCTTATAAGGCAACCACTACACAGAATCCCAATTAGGGGAAATAGAAGTAGGTCTATAAGCCCAGTCACAACTACTTACTCGGTCCAATGCACCTCAAACCCTAAGCCCTAAACCCTAAACTCTAAGCCCGAAAACCTAAACCCTAAACTCTACGCCCTAAACCTATGTTTCCCATAATCCCTTGCAAAAGGCCCAGATGCAAGTAGTTAGCAAGTCCTGACAGCCTCCGAATCGGTCCACTTGGACCCCCTAACCCTGAAACCCGGTTTAGGGTTTAGGGTTTAGGGTTGGAGTTTGGGGTTCAGCGTTTAGGGTTACAGGGATCCTGGGGGCCCCTGAATACTAGGGGCCCATGGTTTCAACCTTATAAATCCCAGAACCCCAAAACCTAAACGCCAAAACAGACCCTAAAACCCAAAGCCCTAAACCTTAAACCTAGACCCTAAAGCCCCAAAAAACTAAACGATCAACCCCAATACCTTGAGCCTACAACCCAGAACCCTGAATCCTAAACCTCTGCATCCTAAACCCTAAATCCTACAGCCATATAGAATCCAAAACCCCAAATCCTTTGAACCCCTAAACCCTAAAAACCTCAAACCCCTAAAACCCCAAACCCTTAAACCACTTGGACAAGGTGGAGCTCTGGGAAATCCCGGCTCAGATACGTCTCTTCTCGCCTCAGGAGTGGATCATTTCAGGGTTTAAGGTTTAGGGTTCAGGATTTAGGGTTGGTTCAGGTTCATGGTTCAGGGTTTGCAAGTTAAGATTTAGGGTTGAGTGTTTAAGGCTTAGAGCTTATAGGGTTTGGTGTGTAAGGTTCGGTTTAGGGTTAAGAGGAAAGATTTGGGGTTTAGGGTTTTCTGCAGGGTTTAAGGCCAGGGTCCTCTGAATGGGATGTAGGGCATAGGGGTTTAGGGCTTAGAGGTCACTAGGGTTTTAGGTCTCAGGACCCAAGACGTTCGGTCTGCGGAATATAGGTTGAAGGGGTTTGGCGGGTTTCGGATTACTTGTGGGACAGCTGGGCAGCATTCTAAACGGACAAGCTACGGTCACCTAAGAAAATCGAGTAAGATCACACTCCCCTCTTTTGTTGTACTACACAGACACAGACTCATGGTTCAACAAAATCAAAGCCTTATGCCTGTGAGGTTCTTTACCTCAATTGTTGGGTGTAAGATGCTGGGGTTCAGGATTTGCATGTGACCATGCAAATGGTGAGACTTGGGTTTTGGATTTGCTTAATGTGCAGGATGTAGGGATCTGGGATCCTATTTAGTGTTTGGGGTCCAGGATTTTTGGATTCGGGCATTCTTCTGTAAATGGCATAGTGGGGTCTCTTTGGGAAGCAAGGACCTAAGCCCTAAAACCCTAGACCCAGATAATCTCTGCAATCTCTCTGCAATCCGTGTGTAACCTCAGACTTCAGAAGATATTCCCTTGCTTTCAAGAGTCCCCGGACCTGATTCAAATGTTTCAGGGGGCTTAGGGTTTAGCGCTTGCCCTAAACCCTGAAAACCTAGCCCCTGCATCCTCGTCCTTCAACCCGCTCTATTTATGCGCAAAACTTCTAACCGTAAAGCTCTAAACCCTTAAAACAATCTCCCCCTTTGCCCTGGTGGTTTGCAACTTTTAGGGTCCTTGCTGCCCAGACCCCCAAAGGTATCTAACAATGAGAGTTTAGGTTTAGGGCCTTAGAATCATAAGGGGAATCTGTGGATTAATTTGGAGTTGCTACGGGTTTATCTATGCGATCTAGCTTGTACATCCTCCCCCAGGGTCTGTGTGGGCAAAGAAGTGAACAAGCGGGTCCAAGAATGGATCACCCAAGATGAAGCTTTCTCAAAATCACATGTTGCCCTCCTGCGAGGCGCTATACAAGTTTAAGCAACACTTGCTGTGGGCCTTGAAGGTGTGTTAACTTAACTCGAAGTTTCCGGATAATCGCCTCTTCCGTCCGATGGGTGGTCAGGACTTAGTTCATTCTGTGTTTTTGGCATTGTACAAATCCTTTGCAGGGTGCTTGGGGGTAAGAATGTGAGTCCCTGTGATGGGGAACTCCCACATATTCCCAATGCCCCCCGTAGTAGTGCATATTTAAACGCAGTCATCCACACCCCCGTGAGCACCCTAGCCCTCCACCCTGAGCCCTCGTGTCGTGATTGGAGGACATGACAATCCACATCGACTTGAACCTTCAGGACGGACGTTTCTAGAGTTTCTCAAGATCATGGCTCTCTATAAACAGGGAGGACTTGAGAATTTGTACGGTAGTGCGTGTCGTTGCGGGTGCTTTCACGGAAGTGGCGGTGTGGATCACCCCTTTATGTAACCCCATTAATACCTACACTCACTGCCCCTCGCATCCCGAAGCACCAATACGTATATCGAGTAGACAAGACCTAGCGGGTCTCAGTACTCAAACTAAGCCGCGGTTGGGGGTTTAGGGTTTGGCTCACAAATACCATTCACAATATAGTACCTAAGCCTGCCACCCTCCCTGCCAAAAAAAAGAAAATAATGTACCAAAATCTTCAAAACATAGTTAAACTAGCCCAAAAGTCGATTATTTTACCTATTTGGAGGAGGTTTAGATGGATGGTAGGTTTTGTGTGTAGGATGCCGGGCTGACTAATACTAGTAGTTCATATTTCCAACTTCAGACAAGGAACAAGCTGCCCACAGACCAGGACAAACAGTCTGCCAACAAAAGCTGAGCGTCTTTTGGCTTAGTAGCTGAGGGCTCAACCCTTTGCCTGTTCTACGTTAGCCCTTCTTTGGCCCTAAACCCCCAACCTCAAACCTTAGACCCTAAGCCCTATACCTTAAGCCTTAAACCCTAACCCCTCAACCTAAACACAACAATCAAAACCTCGGATCCCTAATATATACCCTATATAACCCCAATATTGAAGCAAAAGTCAAGCCCCTACATCCCTACGTAACCCCAATATGACCTAAACCCTGAGCCCTCAACCCTTAAACCCTAAACCCTTAAACCCTAGACACTGAAACCTCTAAACCCTGAACCCTCAACCCTACATTCCAAAACAACAACCAAAGCATCGGATCCCTACAGCCGTAAGCCCGGAGGTGAAGAAGCGCCCGTTGCCGATGCATGTCCTTTGGTACCTGGGACGCATTTGGAAGCATCTTCGACTCGGGTTTAGGGTTTATGGGTTTAGGGTCTAGGTTTTGGGGGTTAGGGTTTAGGGCTTAGGGGTTTGGGGGTTAGCGGTTTAGGGTTTAGGGTTTAGGGGTCTAGGGCTATAGGGGTACATAAGGATATATAGCGGCAGGTAAGATTTAGGCCGTTTGGGGCTTCCTTTTCATTTCAACTCCCTATAAGCCCCTTAAAGGTTACCCGCAACTCTCCAAACAGGGAACCGCCAAAAACAGCAGCAATACGCTAGGAATATATCTGCAAGGGTCCTTACACTCCTCTTATATTATTATTCCTTACCATATTCTTGGGATTATGACCCCAGACCTTATACCCTGAACCCTGAACCCTCAACCCTGAATCCTAAACCCAAACCCCAACCCTAAACCCTGAAGCCCCTTGTCTCCTAAGCCCCAGACCCCACACCCTAACCCTAGACAGGGTTGAGGGTTTAGGAAACCCCTAAGCCCCCAAACCCTAAACTCTAACAGGGTTTGGGGCTTAGGGTTTAGGGTTTAGGGTACAGGGTTTGGGGCTTAGGATTTAGACAAACCCTAAACCCCAAACCCCAAACTCCCCTTCAGGTATGCTCCCTCGGCTCAATGGCAACTCAGCTCCCGAGGCTGCGAAGACGTTGGGCTTTAGGGAGCTTAGAGGGTAGAGTTTAGGATTTAGGGTTTAGGACTTAGGGTTTAGGGTGTAGGGTTTAGGACTTAGGGTTTAGGGTTTAGGATTTAGGGTGTAGGGTTTAGGACTTTGGGTTTAGATTTAGGGTCTAGGGTTTAGGATTCAGGGTTTGGAGTTTAGAGTTTAGGGTCTACGATTTAGGGTTTAGGGTTAAGGTTCAAGGTTTAGGGTCATTTGAAGGTATGTATAGGGGTGTACAGGGATATGTAGGGTTTAGTGGATTTGGTGAGTAGCCTATACACGGGGCTATAAGTCCCCTGATTGGGGTTAGTCTGTTTAAAATGCTTTTTATGACCCAACTTACTAAGTTGGCTGAACCTTCAAGTAGGGCCTAGATTCGGGCTTGGGCCTTCTTGAAAAGGGGTTATAGGAGTCATATAGGGAGGGTGAAAGGGATGTGTAGTGATTGGGGTTTGGGGGCCGAGGGCGCCTGTATAGAAAACAGGAAATGATGTGGAATCCAGGCTTCCATAGGGTTTCTAGTGGCTCTATGGACTTTGAGGTTTGTGGGGGTTTAGGTTTGCAGTGTTGCGTGTAGGGCTTGGCTTGTTGTTTAGGGTGTGGGGTGTAATTAGGGCTTCGGGATTCGGATTCGACAGTTGGGGCTTTGGCGATGACAGTTGAAGGCTTAGGGTGTGGATTGCAGATCCTTAGGGGTGGGTTTAGGGTTTAGGGTTCAGGGTAAAGAGGCACTTTGAAATTCGCTGCATGTTCGCTTGGGGAAGAGCAAGGGAGAGTGCTGAGAATAAGCCACACGAAGGCACGTTTTGAACAATGTTCGTAACATTTAATCTCAAGCCAACCTGGCAATCCTAGACCCCAACCCTAAACCCTAAACAACCATCATATACCTTGGGAGTTAGATTGCCACAGTTAATGTACTACCTGAAAGCTCATGGGCCTTAGTAACTACTTCTACCTGGGCTTATATCCTTCCCTATATAACTCCCCTAACTTTACTCATCTAGGTGAGCCTAAATCTGAGTGGGGGTTGCAAACCCACTTTCAAGTAGTTACTGAGTCACCTGAGCCTCCACGTAAGCCCTAAACTCCAAATCCTAAGGATGTAGTACACGCTGGGGTTCTGGTTTCAGACTATTTCATTTCCAGTTTTGCTTGCATGGTATTGGGCCAGCTTCAGACGGTTGTAATCAATGAGAGGGGGGTTTAGGGTTTAGGGTTTAGGGAATTCCAGGGGGTATCCTAAGGGACCCTCGGGATGCATAAGGATCTGAAGGAACAGGTTCTCTTTAAAGATGGTATTGGAACCATTTTGAGAACCTCCCCTGTAAGCGCTCTAAAAGACGATGAATGAAGCGTGAGCCTACACCTTGGGTACTGCCCCCACTTATTAACAGTAGGATACTGGTTATGATATACCTACATAGAGAGCCCTGAACATGGGTCAGGGCAGGACCCAACCCGCACCTGAAACCTGCATTCTTGCATAGTTTGGTCTTCAGACCCACCCGGGCTAGAAGCCAAGAATGTGTCACGTGCTCGGTATACTACCCCTCTACACGCCCGTGAACATGTGTAGTATGAGGCAAAACGTAATACCCTTAGTGTCGAGGAGCAGCTAAATGATACAGCCCTATTTGATGTCCCACATTTGCACCACTTAGGGGGCTAAGGGTGTGCGTTGTGCATGGGGGAACTGACATGTAGACAGAGCCAACAATGTTCCTTGCTGGCGAGGTCTGGCGCTGTTGCGAGCGGGGTTCGCGCGGAATGTACGGGCCTTACTATCAATCCGCTGGCTCCGTGTGTACTATCGTCTGAAATTCTAGAATCCCCTTAATAACCGCTAGAATACTTCCCCATAGAATCTCCTGTATAACCTCCCTTTGAAGAGGTTACCCTAAACCTTAGACTGCTTTATACTATAGCTTATGGTGTTTACAGCGTACAGCTGAGCAAATGCAACCCATCCGAAATGGGGGGCTTCCAAAAATCAGAAGTCGCTCTATGGGATTCTTCAGGTTAAGGGTTATCCTATACAGGTTTAGGATACTGAGGTCTCCCTATTTATGGAAACTACCCCAGACCCCTGATTAATAACCCCCTTTCCCTCAATAGGGATTATAATAGGGATCCTAATATTAGCGAATATTAAGGCCCTTAAAAGGAGGGGGTTGATTAATCATGGGTCTATATTACCAAGTTTTTCCAGGCGCAACCGCTCTGGGCAGCTCTAGCAGCTGCAATTTAGGGCTGGGAGTTGCCATCTGGGCATGTGAGCTATAGTCTAGACTCCTTAAAGGGTGGTTATATAGGGGATCATATAGGAGACTACTATAGGGTTAGGGTTTAGGGCTTAGGGTTCAGGATTTAGGGTTTAGGAAACTCCTTGAAGGGGGGTTATATGGGGATTATATATGGGACTACTATAGGGGATATTAAGGGGCATACTAGGAGTTTAGATTATGGCTCATGTCCTGTCCGCATGTTTTACTTCCTTAGGCTCCTGTTAGGGTTCAGGGTATTCCAATATTATGAGAATTTAGGGTTTAGGGATTAGGGTTTAGGATGAGCCTTAGTAAGGGACCCCTAACACTCAACATAAGGGTCCTTCTTGTAGTTTTGTATAGTCCCTAATATAATCCTTAATAACGAGCAGATGTCCATTAAAGTATGTAGGAAATATTGACTGTGCCGTATATAGCACCCGGAGCACTCAGCTTGCTGGTTGTAAGTTGGGAATGAGGGATTGGAGAAAGGAAACGACCGCGACAAGTCAGGGCCAACGGTCTAGGGAATTAAACACAAATACAAACTGCTATGTTATTGGGCCCTAAACCCTAAACCCTAAGGCTACGTAGGGGCCAACCTGCTGATCCATTCTCTCCGTTCCCTACTTACAGCCAGTGAGTAGTTAAACCCTGCGCCGCAGGACCATCCACGAACCATAAAGGGCTTAGGGTTTAGGGTCAGAAACTTACTCTTTCTTAAAGCTTTAGAGTTTAGAGTCATAAGCTTTCCGGCCCAGCCTCAGATGCTGACTACCGCAGCAACGAACCAAGTCATGTGGGCACTCACTTTGTCTACAAGGTTCCTGAAAATAATGTTTAATTTCTGTTACCAACAATCCTAATATTTAGCTGAAAATTATAATTTCTACTGGGGTTCCAAATCCCTTAGAGTTGTTGCAATGTGTCGATTGCTCGGATGGTGCTTTCAATGCGACCATGCGAAGCGACGTCCTTTCGAGTCTGATGAGGTGGCTTCCCATGGAGACACGTGGCGCCTTTTTTTTTTTGGTTTTTTTTCGAGGTCGACCTTTCGCTTCGCAGTCACAGCATGCTTGTTACGACAAACTGAAGCTGCTGGCCGCTGTTTGTGTCTCGTTGCAAGCTGGTTCTTAACCGTCAGCCCTAGACCCTAAACGCTTAAACCCTAACCCCGAAACCCTAAACCTTAAACCCTAAACCTTAAACCCTACTCTCTACAACCAAAACCTTCTTATTTTAAGGTTAGTCTGGATTACAGGGTTTTTGGGAACTTTACCGGGTTTCTCCTAAAATACCTGGCAATTGCTATTGCAGAAAC
>CAJNIZ010011439.1:0-10966 GCA_905231905.1 Symbiodinium pilosum | reverse complement strand
GTCATTCTTATTCTTATAATAATACCTGATAAGATGGTCATTGTTGTTGTTGTGGTGGTGGTTGTGGTTGTTGTTGTTGTTGTTGTTGTTGTTGGTGGTGGTGGTGGTGGTGGTGGTGGTGGTGTCGTCGTCGTCGTCGTCGTCGTCGTCGTCGTCGTCTTCGTCGTCGTTTGGTTGTTGTTATTGTTGTTGTTGTTGTTGTTGCTGCTGTTTTGCAGTTAATGATGTTGTTGTTGTTGTTGTTGTTGCTGTTGTCGTTGTTGTTGTGGTTTTTGTTGTCGTTGTCGCCGTCGTTGTGGTGGTTGTTGTTGTTGTTGTTGTTGCTGCTGTTTTGCAGTTAATGTTGTTGTTGTTGTTGTTGTTGTTGTTGTTGTCGTTGTCGTTGTCGTTGTCGTTGTCGTCGTCGTTGTCGTCGTCGTCGTCGTTGTTGTTGTTGTTGCTGTTGTTGTTGTTGTTGTTCTTGTTGTTCTTGTTGTTCTTGTTGTCGTCGTCGTCGTCCTTGTTGTCGTCGTCTCGCAGTCTTCGTCATTGTCAGCATTGTCGCCGTAAGGCGTAGTTGACGTAGTATAGTTTTAGTATGTTTTATTGATTAAGCTTTCCGAGTAAACCTCCCGAAAGAGACCGATTATAGGCGCCTGCTATGAGTAATCGATCTGCAGGGCCGGAATCAGCCAAGCAAGGAAGTGTAAGGGCTTCTTGCAGGCTGTACGTAGAACTGGCTTTATTCTTTCTGAACCCCAAAACTCGAGGCTGTAGCCCTGAGACTTAAGCCGCGTGGCCAGGAGGGCAAGACTCCAAAGGAGACGATTTATCTCAGGAAGTTCAAGGCCAGCAAGGGGTTCGATGGGGTTCGGTTTAATGCGTGTACTTTGGGTGCTAAGGGGCTTTGCGATTTGGGGTTGTTGAGTTTGGGGTTCCTAAACCCTAAACCCTGAAACGCATACAATTATATGATTTGCAAAAGGCAGAGAGCATAGAAGCATCATTGGCAAAGTTTTGTCCAGGATGCACCCATGTAAGATGCAAGAAGGGTCCTTGCGGCGACAAGCACAGTATATACTTAGGCAACCAAAACAGTTACGTGGAAACATGCTGGGGTTGTTCGTGCATAGTAACATAGTATATACTTACATGGCCCCAAAACTTCAAACTCTGATGACCGAGTTTGGGGTTCGAGGTTGGGACTTTGGGATCCCCGATTCCTCGGGTGGGGCGGATATTAGAAGCTCACGTGGAACCCCTTCCAAATGCAAGGTTTCATTGGATATGTGGCGCCATGAAAATCATATGTTCCGCTTGGCGTCACTATTTGTCCCGAATCCTAAACCCTAGCTTCAACAACCAGAAAGCAAAATTCAGGAACCCTGAACGTCTCGGTCTACGATTATACACAATGCCGACTTCGGACCCTAAACTTCAAACCTTGAAATATAATCATTACATACTCCAGGTTATTTGGATTCCTCAGAAGGAGCCGTGCTCAGGATGGGTATGACGATGCCATTGAGGGCTGCGAGAATGGCAAGTGGTGACTCAGAACCAGTTATGCGGCTTGTGTGGGGTCTGTAGGCCGAGGGTTGAGGGCTTGAGGTATAGGGATAGTGGCGAACCACTTGGAAGATTTTATGGACAATGGGATGGAAAGTGTGCTTCCGTAGGAGGGCTGTACAAGGTTTCGTAGGGATGCCTTTGATATGGTTCCCTATCCGTTGTACAATTCGAAGCCCTAAACCCTACTGGTGCTCGATTTCCTGTGAAATAATTTAGGAACCCTAGGAAGCATGTAATTATAGGCATTTAATTTTTTACAATAAGAACCCCTACCTGAATATTTGAATGCTTGGTTTTAAATGCTTCCTAGTCCCCCTAAATAATGCTTTACGTAGGTCTGCGATGTGGGCTTAGAGCTCAGCCGTCGCTTTCAAGAGCTGAGGTCGCAGGAGTGGATTCTTGGAGGGTTTAGGGTTTAGGGTGCGCTTGATGTCCCGACGTATAGGACATCTCCTTCAGGAAGTAGGTTCCTAACCCCTAAGCCTCAACCGCATCGGAAAGCTGATGTTCACCACCGTGTTTGTAACAGTTGCTTGTTTTTGTTGCTCTTTCTGGCCGGCCGCCCTTGCTGGCGAGAACGAGTCCTAAACCCACCACCCGCAACCCTGCACAACGCGCAGCTTCACAGCATGAAATGTGTCAGAAGCCTTTCATGTCCTCAAGTGTCTAAGGCTTTTGCAGGAAAAGCACTTCGACGACTTTCAGAGCCCCACGAAAGGCGTCTTCCAGCTCCTCTGATGCGTTTAAGCGCTCAGATCTCCATGGTTTCGATGGTACAAGACTCAGGGATGAAATTCAGGTTGTAGGGGTTTTGGGGCAACCCTAAACCCTAAATCCTAAGCACTGGGGCTTAATGGCTAGGGCTTCGGGCTCAGGCCTTAGGGTTGTGGGTTTAGGGCCCCGGCTTGGGGATGTGTCTTCAACATCCCATCCTTCAATACACAGCGCCCGTCTGGGGTTTAGGGTTTAGGTTGCTGCGTTTTACCCACATGTTGGAGTTTCCCTGAACAGCCCCTCCTCCCCCAGAACTCAAGCCTGCCAGCCCAAGACAAACAACATCGGGCTTGACTCACCCATGCACCCCAATTGACTGGAGGTTTGCTGGGCCCATGGTCGGCTGCAACGTGAACCGTGTGAGTTGCTCGCCAGGAAGAGTTTGGCGCAATGTCAAGGCTTATTACATACCGGGGGTTAGTGGAGAACAAGGGAATATATTATGTACGGATTATGACGGGGTTATCTTCCCTTATTCCCTATTAACCACCAGTAAGCATAAAGATTTGGAAAGAGGGTTTAACCGCTGTTTCATGGTATGTTAGTATGTTAGAATTATTAGAGCAGATTATTGCCCAGTCCGGCTTGCTTATTCATGAAGCTTTTGAGCGGGGGTTGTCTTCATGTTTTGACGATTCGAAAGTTGAAGGTTCGGTCATTGCCGCTATCAGGAGCTGCGAATTCAGAAGATTAATAGTTAGGTACGTGGGTTTTGGGTAGTAGTAATTATTGTATAGGGCTTGGGCAAGTATATATCTGAGGTTATTAGGTACTTGGACCCTCCGCGGATGTTTGAGTGAGAAGAAGGAGACGAACTTCCTAGCATCCACAAAGGCTGATGCAGTCCTCAACGCTGTCACCCTGTCCTCTAGACCATGCACTCGCAAGGAATGGATTCTTGTAGCCTGCTCATCTGAGGGACTTCTCCGTTCTTGGAGTTTGCCTTGAACTATCTGGGGACTCGTCAGGGTTGCTGCTAGGGAACGTAGGTTAAGATATTTACTATAATGAGGAAACCCTATAGCTACTCCATACCCATATTCGAGCAACTTAATTGAAATGCCTTAAAAGCTTTCCAGACTGTTTGGAGCTTCGTTGTCAGAATCTACTCCGCTAGGGCATCCCTCCTTACAGTGTTACCACAGTGGGTAATAGGACCTATCATAGCCCGCTAAATAAGGCGTCTTTAAGGACAATTGCGCTAGGAGAGAATGACCCAAAGTTTGCTCTCAGGTTTCACTGGTTTGCCTTGTGGGCAGCCTTCGAACATCACTGAGGTGGGCTTTACAGCGTTTGCTCTCAGGGTCCAAGTACCCCAATAATCATGTGCTTGCCCAAGCCTGTACTGCAATTGCGAGTACCAAAATCCTAGAAACCCAACTTATTGGGTACATTGACCCTAAATGAAGACCCTAAACCTTATACATCCTTGTACACCCTTATACCCATACCCTAAACCCTAAACCATTTTTTTGGTACATGGACCCTCATGGCTTGTTGTGTTCAGGATCTCGGGCTGCAGTTTGGCAGCCTATGGACTCGGGGTCCAGAGTTCAAGTTCCAAAGTGGTTTCTAGTGGTTTCGGGTTTAGGGTTTACGGTTTCTAGTGGCCCTGGACGTAACATAATGGCCCCCAGAACCCCCTCAGAACCTACCCTAAACCCTCAACCATTACCTGGACCCCCAAAAGTATGTAAGATAATGGCCCTTATGGCTATTAATAGGGGTTTGTAAAACAGTGGCCCCTAAGTCTGTTATGATGGGTTTAGGGCTATTATTTTACATCTGGTTGGGGTAGTAGCCCTGGCCCCTTAACATCTCGGCAGCTTAGCTTCAAGTCTCTTCAGACGCTTCAGCCATCATTCCCAAATGGGAAGCTTGCAGCAGCAGGTTTAGGATTTAGGATTTAGGGTTTAGGGTTTTGTTTATTGGTGTTTAGGGTTTCTAGGGTTTAGGGTTTAGCCAGAACTGGTGATAATGCATTACAAAGTACGGAATGATCTCTTGAAGGAGCAGAGGACATGGTAGGGGAGAAGAGGCATGTGCAGCAATTCTTGATAGACGTAGGGTGTACGGTGTAGGGTTTCAGCCCCAACAACCTAGAGCCGCAATCTTTAATTCGACTTGTTGTAGGGTTTCCAATTTGAGGTTTACGAGGGTCCAGGATTAAGGCTAGTTCCTCAAGAACCCTTAGTAGGCATCCTCCCCAATCCCTCAGCCTCAGTCAGTCATTCCCATGTGAGCTATAGTCTAAACTCCTAGTATCCCCCTTAATATCCCCGAAAGTAGTCACCTATATAATCCCCTATATAACCCCCTTTAAGGAGTTTAGACTGTAGCTCATGTAGCCCTCATTCTTAGGCATACATCACATTCCGCTTAACCCTGATCTGTAGTCACCTTAGGTTGTTTTTTCAAATTTGTATTCTAGTATAACCCTAAGGAATTATTAGAAATAGAACTGCTAATATAGTTTTAGGGTGACTAGAGTGCTTAAACCGTAAATTGTGGGGTTTCCCAATATTGCCATGACAGGTACCTAACAGCTTAACTTCTTTTATCTGTAGATATTACCTACATTGGCCTATTTGGATCCCTAGGATTTTACGCTAAGGCTCCAAGTCTATAAATGGCATTTACTTAGACCCTGAAGTCTACGAACAAGATTTTTTGAAATTTTCGGACCCTGAGCATCAGAACCGGTGCTATTGAAAAGCCCGCCAACAACACAACAAAGACAACAACCGCTCATTCTTTAGAGAGACCTCGTCACAGCTATGACCTAAGCAGCAAAATTGTAAATTGAAAGCACGGAACAATTCAATCTAGAAGTTGAGAGTGTAGGGTTTATTGAATCATGAACAGACCTCGTCCCAATATCTAAGGCACCTTCAGACCTAACATACCCTGCATCGCCAAAGCCTAAATTATTGGGGACTCAAACCGGAGCAAGTAGAACATATGTAGAAACTTGATGGCCCACAAAAACAGTAAGCATATACGCATAGGCACGTGCACATAGATGTATATATATATATACAGATATACTTGCATCTCCAGGGTTCAACTCAAAGAGACCACCCAAGAGCCGGAGCGAGCTGCAGGAAGAGGTGGATGTCCAGCCCATGATTCTGGATGATCCGAACACTCCAGAAGGCCAGACGAACCGCACACCATCTGTTTAGGTTTTAGGGTTTAGGGTTTTGTTCAGCCTCCGAACTTCACCTTCCCCTTACATTGAAATGAAACCCCTCAGTACCACTAGCATGAGACATTCCCAGGTATTCTAGTATGCCACTATGGGGGAGGGGGTTTAACCCTAAACCCTTGGGTTCGCCTGAAGCCTTAAATCTTTGAACTAAGGATCCAAACAGCAACATGTGGGTATTGTTCGTAGACTGTAGGGCCCAATGCGGGTGTTATTTGTACACTTGGATCCCTTAAGCCTTTAATAGTCCCCATAAACCCCCTACAGAACCCCAGTTTCCATTTCTGTTTCCATTTTCTTGACCATTTGATTCTCCATATCCCTGTAAGGACCCCTAGAGGCCCTAGAGTAAAGCTTAAATCCGAAAACCCTAAACCCTAGATCCTAGGCCCGAAGCCCTAAACCCTGAACACTAAATCCTTAGCCCTAAATCCTAAGCCCCTAAACCCTACATAGAAGTTTCCATTTTCTCTTCCATTATCCCTAAATATGACCTCATATGAGCTACAGTCTAAACTCCTAGTATCCCCCTTAATAAGCCCTATAATAGTCCCCTATAGAATCCCCTATATATCCTCCCTGAAAGGAGTTTAGACTATAGCTCATATAGCCCCTAGCGCCCGGACAGGACAGGACTTCTGGCTCCATCCCTGCGACGCTTTGGAAGATTCTGTCAGGGCGTAAGGGTCAGGGGCTTTAGGGTTTCAGTCTAGGATTAAGGCTACCCATACCTTAAATCCTAATCCCTGAACCCTATAGGGTTTAGGGTCCAGGATTAAGGGTTTCGGGGCTAGGAGGATAGTTTTTTGGAGGGATTCAGGGCTTCAGATTTCGGCGGTTTGATTTCGGGTGAGGGGTTTATGCGGGGAATGAGGGTTTGCTGTGATTTTGTGCAGAAGCATAGCTTGTCGAGCGACAGAGCATGACCAAGTTCATCTCTGCAAAGTACAGCTATGGCCCGGTTGCGGATGGCCATCTAGACATTCACGTCTTCAGAACCGCTGGAACATAATTACGCTCTTGAGGTTGGAGTTTTGAACCTGAACTCAGCCAACAGACTATTTACGGCAACAACACGTGTCGGGGTAAGCGTAGGGTTTATTGTTAGGTTTCAGGGTTGGAAGGGGATTCCCGGAGAAGAAGTCTGGCACAAGCAAGCCAACCCAACGATGTTCGAAACCCCTAAACCCTAAGCGAGCTGTAGAAAAAACTCGTTACAGGTGGTTCTATAGGGGATCATATAGGGGACTGTTATGGAGGTTATTAAGCGGGGATATTAGGAGTGTAGACTATAGCTCAAACGGGTGCCATGGTCCCCAACATGCGTAAGATTGTATATTGATGTTAGGTACGGTGTTTTAACAGAATAACACAAGTATGATCTTAATAGGTAGTACTAAAAAAGACGCGCTAGCCAGTTGGTCTTGTCGAGGTATGAAAGCCGGGAGGTGTCCCAAATCTAGGGGTACCCCTTATTGGGGCCCCATACCAGCCCCAATTTAATGTAAGCCTCATTGAATAAGAACAACTCATAATATATATATATATATTTGGGTCTAAAGCCTGCCCTATAGACTAACAGGCCTAACGCCTAGAATCTCCTCAACCCTATTCCCTGAACCCCATCTTTGGTAAGTATGTGTTCTACCCATCCTTTGCGGCAACAGACCCGCAAATGCCAAATGAGCTATAGTCTAAACTCCTTAAAGGGGGGTTATATAGGGGATCATATAGGGGGCTACTACAGGGGTTATTAAGGGGGATACTAGGAGTTTAGACAGTGGTTCAAATAAAGTACGCAGTAGCAATCAGAATGCTACTCAGCTCCAAGACAAGAATTGCATGGCGCAACAGGTCCATCGTAGATGGGATCGCAATCCTCCAAAATAATCATACATGAACTCAGCAACGCAGAAATAGGGCCACCTTAAACCCTAAACCCGGAACCCTAAGACCCGAAGCCCTAAAACCCTGAACCCTAAAGCCCTAAACCTTAAAAGTTAAACCCTTAACCCGAAGCCGCGTGTGTTGAAAGATTGCGTAGGGCTAGCCTACAAAGCCGATCCAACCTAGGCTTCGTGAGGTCTGATATTCTAAGGACTTTAGGAGGGACCCCTTATAGGGACCCTCGTAGCTCATGGGGGTTAATATGGTGACTAGCTAGGGATATAGGGGTTATATATCATGACTATATAAGGGTTATATCTGGTAATGGGATTAAGGGTCCCTATTAGGGGTCCCGCCTCAAGTCCCTGGAGATATTCGAACTCCAGTATTCAACTATGCTAAACCCTGAGCCCTACAGGTTTAGGGTTTAGAGTTCTGTAGGGACTCTTGGAAACCCTGCACCCTAGGGGTCCAAGTATACAAATAGTATACATTAACCTCAAAAGTAGGTAGATATTACCTACATTGGACTGTCCGGATCCCCAGGAATAGCCCTAAAGCCTAAACCGCGTGGTAGGAGTCCCCCACTGCCAAATTTGCTTATTCAGGATGGCCCCACCTGCTCTTTTCACACTAGCTTTGTCCTCCGGGGTTGTCAAAATGATGGTCCTTTTGGTGAACCCTAACTCATCGGGACTGCATTGTAATGGAAAGCCACAAGGGGAATGCTTCGCTGAACCAAGGACTGTGCTGGCAAGGCTGGCGTGAAGTGGATCTTTAGGGTGTTGTGTATAGGCCTCTTACATTACGGTTGGATGTATTGCACTCATATATACATATGTATGTGCATGCGTTTGCGTGTGTACACATATTCTTTGTAGATACATACTTATCTCACATCTCTACATATATGTACAAAGCCTACACCCTAAACCCCAGATAGTAGTTTCTATTTTCTTTACCCTTACGCCAAGATAACCTAAATGCAGAAAGTTATATATGGCAGTTTCCCAAAGTAAGGGGACCCCAATGTAGACCTCCAAATACGATGAGCCTTATTATTGGGACCCTCCAAAAAGGTACCCCTAATTATGGGAGACCCCCATATGTAGAATGTTATATGAGCCACACTCTAAACTCCTGAAAGGGGGATATATAACGGACTATGTAGCTGACTGCTATAAGGGATTATTAAGGGGGATACTAGGAGTTAAGACTATCGCCCAAATGGGTAGACTATAGCTCAAGAGGTACCCCCCAATTTTGGGAGACCCCCATAACCCTAAACCCTAAACCCTTGTAGAATGTTATATATGTATAAGCCCTAACACCCCAAACCCCATCAGCAAAGCCTCGAATCTGCGCTTGAAAGGGCCAACCCCTAGTTGAGGGCTTAGGGTTTAGGGCTTAGGGTGTAGGGTTTAGGGTGTAGGGTTTATGGATTAGGATTTAGGGCTTGGGGTTAGGGATTTAGGGTTTAGGGTGAGGGTTTGGAGTTTAAGTTTTAGGGTTTAGGGTTTGGGGTTTAGAGTTTTAGGGGTTGAGAGCTGAAGACCTTGCACATGCAATAATTCTTAACCCAAAAATTCGAAGCCTGAAGCTAAGAGTTCGACTGTGAATAGAACCTCTTTCTCAAGGAAGTGTGCAGGTATAAGAGGCTTATGCAGACCTTATTTTGCCCTACTACCTCCATACTAGCCTTATATATGAGTCTTAGATGGTGGTGACCCAAATACAAAAATCTGAAAGGTATTGGGTACCTAAAACGTTGACGTTGTTTTTCGATGGAGACCCTCAGGGACACCATCGACACATGGGGACTACAAGTAGATTCCGCGGGATTGCGAGGTGAATATTTCCAGAAACCCCATTATCGAGGACCCTAAGCCCTAACCCCCAAACCCTGAGCCGTTTTCTTGGGTGAGATCTACGGAGGAAGTTCCCTAAACCCTAAAACCCTAAAACCCTAAAGCCCTAAAACCCTAAAACCCTAAAACTCTAAACCCCAAACCCTAAAACCCTAAGAGGTGGGCAGTCGCCCGTTGGATCAGGGTACCCCCTCTTGACTCAAAAGCCAAGACCCTCACCTTCCCAGACACTCTAAAGGGCTTATAGGGGTTATATGGTTGGTTGTCAAAATTATGGTCCCTTTTTGGATCCCTATTATAATACGGCCCCGAATATTTAGGATACCCAAAAAGGGACCATGATTTTGACAACCGCCCATATAGGGGTATATAGGGTTTAGGGCTTAGGGTTTATAGGGATAATGGAAAAGAAAATGGAAACTACTATTTGGGGTTTAGGGTTTATAGGGCTAAAAGATCCGAAACATGGAACCCCCTGAGAATCCCTAGTTTCCCCTAATCTAGTAATGGGTTCATAGTGGGGGACGTACCGTTTTTTGGATCCTTTAGGCGGTCTGGGCGGGACCGTTCAGAAACCCTGAGTCCTGAAGCCTAAACCCTAAACCCCTAAACCCTAAACCCCTAAAACCCTAAAACCGCATGCCCACACTACGCACAAGCGCGTGCTAATATCCCTGCTGGGTTTTTAGATTCCCTTGACGATGAGATTCTACTTAGGGGTTTATGGCCCGAACCCCCTGAACAAACTGTAGTTTCCAGGCTCCTTGGCGCATTGCCCCAGTTGCACGTCCCACTGCGCTTCACAGAACCAGTGCAGTTGTTTACGGATGGTTCCACAAATCCACACCGTTTTGTGCCTTTAAGTACGTGGGCGGTTGTCCACGCTAGCCCTAGTTCCTTTGAAAATGCTGTTGTCGAAATGGGTGTTTTGCCAGGCCAGCAAAGCAACTACCGTGCTGAGTTGTATGCCTTGTTTGTGGCAGTTCAACTTGCTAGTTCTGCCATCGTATACTCAGATAACCTCGGGGTCGTCTTGGGATTTCGGGTACTCCTTACGCATGGGTGGGTTTCTTCTCGCTTTTTGCAACAAGCAGAAACTGAGTTGTGGTGGCAAATCTGGCAGAAGCTTGCGCCAAGAAGGGATGGATGGCAAATTCACCACGTCAAATCGCACACCAAGCCCAAACCTGGTGATACCTTCGTTGACAAATGGCTGTGCCTCACAATGATGCTGCAGACAAGGCAGCAAAAGCGGCGCACAACCTTTGGCCTCAGGACATCGTTGATGCAGTTTCCTCAGCCCGTAGAGCCTATGCAGAGTGCATTCGGATTGCCAAACTTGTTTTCCCTTTGCAAGAGGATATTGTCAGAGGGCAGCACACTGCTTCAAGTGCAAATCTGCAAGCGCCTTTGCAGCCCCACCCTAATCAATCCTTAACTTTGGAGTCACACCAAATCATACAGGACGGGCGTCCTGTGTCGTTCCAGTTCCAACCACAAGAGTTCTGTGATGCTTTGTTAGGCCCGCGTTTTATATGGGTGTTGCAGGCCTAAATGAAGCAGAGTCCTTGGGTTCAGTCTTCTGAATGGGTTTCCATTTTGGAACTTTATCTTAACTTTGTTGCTTCTACGGGGTGGTTAGCGCCAGTGAATGTGGCCGAATGGGATAGTGGAACTC
>CAJNIZ010011436.1:87452-103043 GCA_905231905.1 Symbiodinium pilosum | reverse complement strand
TCAGGGCCCATACCAGCGGCCCATGCTTTTACCTTACAAGCCTGCAAGTGACCGTTACCTACAACGGCTTGTACCTTCCCTCGGCAGTTCCAGCCAGAGCGTGAAAACCCTACCCTACCCCCGAACGGGCGGGATCAAGACATCTGAGTTCTTGCAAAGAGGCTGTCTGTGGTATCCGTCAGTTTGCATAGGGGAAGAAAGGCGCACTCCTAATCTATTCCCCGCATTCTAAAACACCCTCCAGCCCCCAGTATCAACTATTGTCCGCTACCATTTGGGAGTGGCTCAAAACGGTTTCTACATAAAGTCCAGTCGGGACCAACTAGAACGAGCTCTTTCACAATCCTGACAGGGTGCTTGGGGTTTCCTATGTTGAGACCGACTTCAGGCTAGGAGAAGCAGGTTTCAATTCTTGGGCCCGGGAACCCGAAGCCCTAAACTAACCTTTGGCCCTGAGCCCTGAACCCTAAACCTTGAACCCTGCACCGTAAACCCTTAGCCTTAAACCCTCAATCTTAAACCGTTAAACCCTATACCTTAAACCCTACGCCTTAAACCCTCAACCTAGGCAGTTGCGCTGCCTGGCTGCGACCAAAGGCTTCTCGCGATGCCTGCGTTGATGGCTGAGATCAAGCCACGCAGCTAATTTAGGCCCCCGAAAGTGGAACATATAGGGATCAGGTGATATGCCTTTTTATGGGGCTACATACGGGTTATTATTGGGGTTATATAAGGGTATACAGGGGTTATATAGGAATATTTTAATGGCAAAGAAATTGGAAACTACTATTTTTTAGGTTTAGGGTGTATGGCTTAGGGATCTTATCCCTCATAACAATGGAGATTCAAATGGTTATATGGGAGTTAAAAAGGGAGAATAGCCAATGTGATACCCTACATGTAGTGGATGTTTAGGGCTTACGGCTTAACGTGTAGGGCTTAGCGTCGAGGGCAGATGGTAAAACTTTGCCTTTCATTCAGGCCACAAGTAGCCCTGGTTTACGGGGTGTGATCAGCTTTTCACCCACCCTAAACCCTAAGCCCTACAGTAACCCATATCATTTTCAGAAATTAGTATTTGCGTCAGTGCTCATTCCGTGGAAGAGACTATGTTGGCTCCATTCCGGCCCCAATTCCTCTAGCCATACATGCACATGCATGTTTCGAAGAGCAGTGGTCCCAAGTGCACCGCCTAAATAATACAGAGAGGATTGGGCAAACCCAACCCCCATAATAGGGATCTTGCAATAGTCCTATGATCGTCATTATCATAGGCTCCTTTTTGTAGGGGTTTGGAGTACCAAAAAGCCTTTACAAAGGCAAGGAGGCCCTAAACCCTAAATTCGAAACCCTAAACCTAAGCCCTAAATCCTAGACCTTACACCCTAAACCCTTAAAACCCGAACCTCATGTCCCAGCAGGCCCAAGCCTTTTCCTGTGTAAGGCGAGAACCCCAGTTGGAGGTTTAGGGTTTAGGGCCAGGGTTGGAGGTTTAGGGTTTAGGATCCTTAAAATATGATGTGGGATTACATGTGGGGATAGTTGGTCTTTAAGGTAATTGTAGCCTAGGAACGGAGAATTAGATGGATAATGAATAGAAACTGTGGATTCTTAGTGGTAGACTTAGGGATTAAGGGCTTAGCAATTCTAAGCCAACTAGAAATGTACTTCTTCAAGTATAAGCCCCCTCAGTCCTGTGATATGGTTATTGTTGAGCTATACATACCAGATATGACTGCCCTAAACCCCTAAACCCCTAAACCGGTTTAAAATCATCCTACAACTCTGTGCCGACGAGTTGCTTTGGCTCTTCAGGCCCTTTCCCGAGAGCCAGCGCTTTGCAGAGGAGGTGGCGTTGGCGTTGAAGGCAGGAACTTTTAGGGTTTAGGGTTTAGGGTTTAGGGATCCTGGGGTGCAAAGTTGAAAAGGCATGCGGCTTCAGGCTCAGCATCTTGCCTTATTTAGAAGTCCAGGAAACAGCTGAGAAAGCTTGTTGGTCACCAAGATTTCCGTATCTTTGCATTAGGGTTTTGGGAGGCTTGTCAGAAGAATTACACCCATGTTGCGCAGTAGTCCTTCTAAACCTTGTAGGGTTCTGAGTACCTATATGGAATAAAGTAGGGTTTCTTCACTAGGAATTAAGTTTGGTTTCGGGTACTATCCCCTATATAAGGTACATAGGATCCTTTAACTATGAACCCTTAAACTCGAAAACCGTATACCTTAAATACACTCTAAACCCTAAACCCTATAAACCGATGCCCTAAACCCTATGCCTCAACCCTAAACCCGGGTAGGACCAAGGGAGCGCTGTAGCACGCCAGGTAGACGCCCACACCGACCACCTCAGGAGCCAGCGAGCTGTAGCAGCTGAGAAGGCTGAGGAGGCAGGGGGAGGGGTGGGGGGTTTTTAGAGAAGGGTTTAGGGTTTTAGGGTTTAGGGTTTAAGAGGGATTTGGGTGTAGGGTAATTAGGGGCTTGAACAGTAATTCAGAATCGCATAAAGCCAAGACAACCAAATACCCAGCAACCAAAGTACCACATAGGTACGAAATACAGTTGAGCTCAGGTGCTGGCAGTTGGCTTTCCTGTTGTATGTAGCCTTTCCGATTGAGTTGTCAGTAGCCTAGTAAAAAAAATGAAGCTCCCAGTGATGCCTCAATGTCAATAACACTTGGAGCCTTGGAACCCCAAGAACCAGTAGCTCGGGGTCCCTTGCCCTGGAGGAACTCTTTTGTGAGCTTCAAGAAGGGAAGGCACAAAAGGCATAATGGTATGACCCCAACACATAGACGCCTCAGACAAGGATCCCCCTGGTGTGAAAGCTCTCAAGTTCTAAAAGCAGAAGCCCTGCTTTTATCCAAATAGAGCCCCTTGATTGCTCCCACTTCTGCACATCTAATGCCGTTTATTGATTTTTGAGAAAGGTTCGGACACAGCTGCGCCAGCAGATGCAGCAAGGAGGTGCTCATGGGGCCCTTGCGCGTGTTTGTCGGGGAAATGATCTACAGGTCTACTGGGGGGGGCGAGAGATGCAGTGTCTAGTTCATGCGTGAACAGTACAAACTCATGACGGGAGAGAGGTCCTTGGACCTTTGTATGGTGCACGAAAATCGTAGTTTCCCAACATAAGGGGACCCCAATCTAGACCCCACAATACTATAGTCCTTATTATAGGGACCTCCAAAATGGTACCCCTAATTTTGGGAAACCCCCAAATAGACCATACTCCAGCGATGATCTCATGAGCTGCTTTACAATCAGGCCTGAGGGCTCAGGTAGGCAAGTCTGGTGTAAGTAGGGTCCAAGTGGTTTCATGTAGCGACTAGGTGCCCGGACCCGTAGGGCAGGGGCTAGATAAAGGATGAAGGAGTTGTTTTTGGTTGTGTTGAGTCTTTATACATGCTTGTTTCAGATACTTTGCGGGAAGTACCGGGTGCACCAACCGTTCCCATGCTGAAATGATCCCCTTGGTATGGCGACTTCCTACGAACGGCCCACTGAAAGATAAACATTGCCATATGGCAATCGTGTTGAAAAAAGTGGAGGAGCACCAGCAATACCTGGTTCATCAGAGACGCTGTTCCTGCTGCTAGCGAAATTCCAAGCATGACAGTATAAGCGGCATAGCTCCCACAGGAAGTTAACACATGTGGGAGGTTGCCTGACCCAAAGCAGATTGGAACCCCAAACGATGCCCCATCAGGATTACGCATGTTGTTCAAAGGGACCAGTATGGTAGTTGTCCTAAACAGGGGGACCCCGTTATAGGTCCCATTATAATATATTCCTTATTAAGGGGACCCCCATGTTTGCTCGGGCTTTGATTAGGGGAGAAGAGACTCCTCTGGCGAGGTTCGGTAACTCCTCCGAAGCTTTCTTAGACGACCTTCCTCCTGAGGTGCGCGTTTGTGAAAACGAGCTCTACAGAATCCTTCTTGGCTTATTATGCTCCCTAGTCCTCCATCATCCTTTTTAGCTTCAACGCCTTGGCCCAATGCACCCGTCCGCATCAAACACTCGCAACCATACAGGTGGCAAAATCAGCAACCCCCACCCCAGAATTCTGAAAAAAATGAGTTCCTTCATATGTGGTAGTTTACTTCAATAGGGGGACCCCAGCGCAGACACAACAGTCATATACTCCTTGGTTAACGGGACCCCCCAAATTGGTACCCCTAATTTTGGGAAACTCCAATATACCTGAGACCCCTGGAGGTCCTTGTAGGTATAGCCTGCAAGCTGCAGACATCCAACACTTCAAGTAAGTATTATGGCTTTCAGACTTAATTAGCTACAGCGTAAGGGTTGCAAGTGAGCTCATGTGCCTCCGCCAGCAGGGCCTACATCCTCCACGGCGGCCGAGGCAGACAAGATTATACCTGTAACCCCAAATACCGTGTGATACCTGCATATAGGGGATAATTGCTTGCTAGTCGGGGGTATTTAGTACCAAGCTGGGAGTACTTGGGTTACAGGTGGGCTGTTCAGAGCACAGGGAGTGTTTACAGAATGTTTGATTGGCGAAGCAAGAGTGTGGAACGTAGTTACATCCCTGAACAGCTCGAAATGTATGCTTAGGACATTGGGAGTGGAAATGAGCTGCAGAGCGAGGGGGTGTGTCACTAGGAGCAGAAAATGATATAGAAGCCTGCATGACTACAAATGATGTCCGGTTCCACCCCTCATATATGTATAATTATGCATATATACGTATGCAGTGTTACAACTCGAACATTATCCCAAAAATGTTTAAGGTCAACCCTCAGATTTCAGTATCACTGTTAATTTTTTTGTTAGACCTCACTCCCGGACTCGTTGTGCCAGGAGGCTTGCCGTGCCTCTGCAGAGGCTGGATTCAACAGTGACAGTGACACAGGGATCCCAATACGGGTTTAGGGTTTAGCATTCAGGATTTGGGGCTTAGGATTTAGGGTTTAAGTTTTAGGATTTAGGGTTTGGGGTTTAGGATTTAGGGTTTATGGTTCAGGGCTCGGAGCCCAATACCACGTAGCCAGGGAATCCACGTAGCCAAGGAATAATCCTTAAAGCATATTGGTGATCTTTTTGGCACGTAGAGCACGTTCCTTGCCGAAGGTATGTTGGGCTCTCTGGGCAAAACGACGGAAACCCCAAAACTCCGCAGGTGGAGTCACAACAAACCCTAGGTGCCCCACACTCCTGGACCCCCAAAGTATGTAGAATGATCGCCGCTTGCACATGTTTTTCTTTCTTTTTTTTTTGTTTTTCGGTTTTTGAGCCATTTGTTTATCAAATTTTAAGGTCCAGTTGCAATTATTTCAACTCCACCAGGCTGCAAACCTGCAAAACTACCCGCGCCAGGCCATCAAGCATTACATCGGCTTTCGCATGGGCCTCGATGAGGCGCACGATGAAACGGGCCTCCAAGTATTGCAGTGGGGATAACTGGATAGCCCCACATGAACCTCAAAGGCGAAGTGTCAACCTGGAAGGGTAGCTTGCAGGTAAAGTCCTAACTCCTAAATCCTACACCCTAAATTTAAATCTAAACCCTAGCCCTGAAACCCTAAGCCCAAAAAACAAGGCCAACCGCCGTTGTGAGACGGTGCGAGCGGAGCGTCAACAACGTCTCCAAGAGGTTTTTGCCATGGTCGTGGGGTATAGGGGGTTCACCTGGACCTTGAGTCTAATGTTTACGGCTTATGATTTTCTAGACTTGGGTACTGCCCCCACTCTGTAACAGTTGGATAAGGTCTATAATGTAGTTTATATAGCCCTTAATAATATGACTACTAATATAGACTATTGCAGGTTGGGGCAGTACGCAAGGCATAGCTTGACACTTGTTCTGAGTTGTTGAGGGTTCAGGGTTTAGGCCATTCTTCTATCCACGATTTGGGGTCCATGTAGCGGTTAGGGGTTCTGGGCAACACAGGGTGGCTGTTTTTGTAGCGTTTTAGTAATCTTCCTTGGGGTAGAAATGGACGGTATTAGGCTTTGTAGGAAACAGAAAATAGACCACCTACCAAAGTTCTAGGTCAAACTTGGGCCGCTTCGCCAGGTGGAGGTTACACAAGTCACGAAAAGTTCTAGAAGGTGGTTTGTGGCTGGTGGTTGCTTTTTGCAAGGTAATTTACAGTTACAGTCCCTGCATGTAGCTGCTTCATCAATCATATTGCCACAGGGGTGAAACCTGTTTGAATAGCATAGACTACACGCACAGACGCCCCCAGTAGACTCCTCAAATCACTTCTAGCTGCTGGCATTTCGCTCCATGGCCAAAATGCTGAAACCTGTAAACTTCCCAGACACCTAAACCCTAAACCCTAAGGCTCAAAATAGCCCAAAAGTCTTTTATGGTAGGGCCTTTGGGCTCAAAAGCCTCAAGCTATGAGTCCTTAAAGCTTCAGGGTAAAGCCTAAACCCAGGCTCAGAGGCAGCTGGGCGCAACAAGCGCCGCGGCTGATGAAAGGGCCGCAAAAGCCCACGAGCGCCGTGAGGTGGGCCTTGATATCCTGTCCCAAAGGATCCTACGTACTGATAAAATAGATATTTACCCCAACCATATCAGTTCCTAGTATAGAACCCCTACTTTGTACGTTTTGTACTATATAGATACTCAGGATCCTGTGGTTGTAGGGCCAAACTGCTTGGAACCTTTAACCGTCTTCTGTGCAACCTTTTTGCGGTTTAGGGGCCTAGAATAGTTACAAGCAGTGAAGAAGCGACTGGGGAAGAAAAACAGACATGAAATGAAGTTGGGCCTGAGGTCTTATCTACACAAGGGCCCCTTGTTTATGGGAAATCCCCTACCATGCATACAACACGAATTTGCAAGGCTGCGAGGTATATGTTGTCCTATAACAAGAACCTTTTTTTACTCGAAAAGGCTTTCAAAACTTTAGACCTCAACCCTGAACCCAAACACCCCATAAAACAAACACACAAACAACCTAAACCTCACAACCCCCCCCCCCAGAGCCCTGCAGGCCATCCTCAAAGACAAGGATGCTGCCCTCGAGGCTTGGGATGATGTGTAGCATCAACAACAGTAACACGTAGCAAAAATATTCCTAACAGCAATAATAGCAACAGTAGTAACTATAGTAGTAATTAAAGTAGTTAAGTAATAATAGCAGTTAAGGAACTTTTTTTAAGTTACTACAGTAAGGAAATTCCATTATTTACTATATACCCGTAATATGGTAGCTAAAAGTAAGTGTCCTTAACGGCAAACCAGTGTAATGCAATGGCCTGAATTCTTTCCAGTGCGTTGGGGTAAAAAATTTGCTTATGGAAGGATTGAATCCTGTATCTAGTTTCTCGAGCGCAGATTGAGACTCAAGACAGTATGCCCAAGCCGGATCAAAAAGATAGCCTTCTGTGACGTATTATAGTTGTGAACTCACCCTGAGGCGTATGGATTCCGAGACAGAAGCCCAGCACGGTATTGGCGAAAGCTGGTAAAGGCTTAGTCAGGCTTTCACGAAAAGCCCTAAACAATAAACCCTAAAGGTGATTGTAAAAGTTAGGGAGCGCTTTGAACTGATGTCACGTGCCAGACTCTCACGGTGACAGTTTAACTGTTTTTTAAGCGGGGAACATGCGATTATGATTCCTCTACAGTCCTTATATCATCCATATGTAGTCTATATGTTCACATTCTGAATATTCCCTTGTTCACCATCAAGAAACAGTCAGTGCCAATGGGTCCAGGGTTTGGACAGGGAAGACAGAGGGAGCTTGAATCTACTGGCTTGCCGAGCGGTACAGAAGGGAACTTCAACAGATCCTTGAGCGTTTTAGGATTCAGGGTTGCGGGTTTAGGTTTAATAGTTTAGGATCGTAAACACATCGCATATTGGGCTTGACCTCCATTTCCGCATAGGCGTGCAATATCTGAGACATGAACCCATAGCAATAAACTCCCTAAATGTCTTGCATCCCCCGCACTGTTGTCAGGCGCCAATGAAGGCCGTGGAGGAGGTGGAAAACGACTCTCGCCAGGTCGTCCTTGCAGGTGTTGAAGGTTATTTGTAGTTGTGCATTGCAGCGCAAATGTCAGGAAGTATTATGACGCTTTGGCCAAGTTACGATGTCAATGTGTGGCTTTGTCAGATGCTGCTAGATGACATGTGCCTTTTTTCCTGATATTTCTGCATGCGACTGTGATTGGCGGGGGGGAAAGTTATCATGTTCTCCCAAACCTGAAGGGACCACTTCCCTGAAGACCTGATCTGCAGATCATATTGAGCCCTAAAGGTTTATAAATATCTCCAACTTATGGACCCAAAAGTCCATACATGGTGAATGGTGCCTACTTTTGGGCTATTTGGATCCCATGCTTTGAGAAAACGCGTGCTAGCTTTTTGCCATCTTTGCCGTCATCCTCTTACCTGGACTGCGGGAAGCTTAAAGATCAACTGAAACCTGAACCCTTAACCCATACACCCTAAGACCTAAAGCCATACACCCTAGCCCTGCAATCAAAACTTCTAGGATCCGCTCCCCTCTGAACTTCGTGAGCCATGAATGCTAGGAGGACTCCCCCACCCAGTAATAGTGACTTGAAGGGCTAATGGTGATTATCTCACGGTCCTGTTATTTCCTAGTATACCACTAGTACAGGGTGGGTGGGGTCCACCTAAGCCGACGCAAACAAACAGGTTGAGATGGAGGAGGAGATTCGTACCTTGGAGGCTCAAGTATGGGGTGGGGTGTCAGATTGGATGGCTATAGCGGTTGGGGGTTTAGGGTAGTACTAGCACTGAAAATTGTGGTATCCTTATCCTTGTAGACATAGCTTTTACGAAACAATAGTCTGCGTATGAGAAGACAGAAGTTTCAGGGCTTGCGGTTTAGGGCCTATAGGCCTGGGGGCTCAACTGTTGAAGCTTCACGTTTTTGAGCTGGGGCGTGTCGAGCAACCATCGTCTAGGTTTAAACTCTAATCCTTAAACTATAAGGTTAGCAATTAGGCTTCAGATGGCTAAGGTTTTGGACTCAGGCTTCATGAAAGAAGCACAAGAATAACAAGACTCCTTCGAAATACGCCTTGTCCAGGATTTGGGGCTTAGGGTTTAGGGTTTAGCTTCGTCATCAGAAGCGTGTGTTCGGTGAAGAAGGCTCAAAAACCTAAACGATCTTCACTGGGCATCTTTGGGATCTGAGGGTCTCTTTGGCATTCCTCGGCACTAGTAAACGGGTTTTAGTTTAGATTGTTTTGGGTTTCTTTCACCGAAAGTGGAACCCTTAGATCAAGCCACTGCGCTTCGTAAATCTCATGCTGTCAGGTTTACAGACATTGGCATCGGGCAAGTGCCCTCCCAAAATTTCCTCAGACCAAACACAGTAGCAGAGACTTCCAGATTTAGGATGACACTTTCATGAGCCGTGATGCATGCACTCTTCAAGCATGCCAAGCGCCTCTGGTAAGGCCATTGGAGTAGATTCTGCACTTGCCTTGTAGAACCTGGCTGTTCCCTCGATTGAAGCTTCATTTTTCTTGTCCAGCGTTGAGCGCTTTGGAGTTCTTCAGGTTCTCAGGAGGCACTTTGGAACAATTATAAAAGCTAGTTGTAATTGCTTTACAAAGGGTCGCAGGGAGCCCAATTTAAGAAGTATACCCTACAACACATGAGAGTCCTCGTATCATTCACTTATTTCCTTGGTCAAAGGGTTTTGGGTTTTCTGGATAGTCAAGTCATAGAAACAGTTTTAAATGCTAAGCACTAGACCCCCTTAGGGGCTTTCGCAGGTACCACCAAGGTTCCCACCCTCCCAAACACGAACACGGAACCTCGCACAGCCCCGTGCCCTTATTTAAGCCGGCAGCAGTTTAGAATGAACCGTTTTCTTAAGTCGCTGTCAGGGAGGGTATTTCTGCGTTGTGGTGTTGTTTGCAGCCAGGTGGTGCTGTGGTGCTGTTCAGGAGTTGTGAAGATGTACCATGACCGTTTTAGTTACAGTGCTTTCTAAACCTGTCCAAACACCTTGAAATTCCTAAGGTAACACCGCTGCTAGGTCTCCAACATGCCTTGGAGATCCCGGGGCAATGCACCTACCAGGTTGCTTGTTAAGCCCCTATGTCTTTTGATCAGGGCGTGGCATTTTTCAATACGACCTTAAGTCAGTGTACTCACGTCAAACCCTATAACGTCCCTATGCAAGAGTTGGATGCCTATGGATGGTTGCTATAAGGACCATGAGGATCCTGTTTCATACAATTGTTGTCCTATTTGCAACCCAAGAGAAGCTCGCCGTGAATCACCACTGTATAATCTTCGGAGAACGCCCTCATAATCCCCTACGTTGGGTCCTAGATAAAGGACCCAACACCCCAAAAAGTCTGCCAGACCGATTTAGGGTTTGGGGCGGCGGGAAAGAGCTCTCGGTTCAGCAAGGGTTTGGCTGAACTGCAGGAGCACCGGCGGAAGCTTCTTCAGGAGTTGGAAGAGACATCCACGAAGCTGGCACAGGCTGCTGATTAAACTAAACCCTCCATATTCCTGAAAAGCGACCCCTTCATAGCATAGCACTTGAGGTGTTCCTGAGTTCCCAAAGGGTTTATGAGGACCTCTACTTTCAGCAATCCCAGCTCAAATGTGTGTATCTCTGTCCCTGCTTTGGATTGGGCGTGGACCCTATCATTTTGGTGTCAGTGTATATTTACTGGTGAGCCCTTGTGTTTGAGAAAACAGCGTAAAAGAGGGTCGTGGGGCCTAGTGCCCGGAGGTTTCCCTATTTTTTCTTAGGTTTCGGAAGACATATTAGCCCCACAGTTGAGGGTTTAGGGCCGTTTCCAAAAAAGCTGTTGCTGTGCTTATAATTTGGGTCTCTGCACTTTGCTTGGGGCGTGGGGTTGGAAAGTCGTTAACTGGATCTCGATCTCCAAGAAGAAAAAAACTCCCCTAATTCCGCTCAAGTCAACCTCCTTCTTTGGCAGCAGTGCCCAGAATCTAGATCCTTCTAGAAACATGCCCACGCTTTTCGAGCACTCCGCAATGTGCAGAATCCCAGATGTCTAGACAGACTCCGAATCGTCCAGACCTTAAAGCCCAAACCCAAATCCCAAAACAAATCCCTAATCAATTAAACCCTCGAGCATGTTTTGCGGATTGCAGGTTCGCGACAGCCGACTGGGGCTGCTGCAGCAGCATGGGGAAGCCATGCCGGCTGAACTTGAGGGTTTAGGCTTGGGCGGGATGAGCTGCCTTTCTGATTGGATCCCCGAAGCACGAGAATTCGGTTTAGTGCATCATTATGCAGTGTTTCAGACATCTATGCAGATTTGAATCGAGAGGGGTAGCAAGTGCGAGTTGGATGCTTCCGGCGGTGAAAATCGATTGTTCAGCTGCATTCCCCAGTCTATAGTCATGAACTTCCCAACTTCTATATCAAAAATGGCTTCCTTAACGTGTCACGACAAAATCTAGGGGGGTGGGCGGGGCTTCTTGCAAAGAAAGGGAAGTCGTTGAGAAAGGTTTGTCAAACTTCATCATGGGTCTCGTGCTTTGATTCATCCGGGATTCCTTCCGCATCTGGATTCTGTTAGCCCTTTTGGCCTGATCTGAGGATCCCGCTAGTCTAGGATCTGCAAAGGGCCTCCAATTTTGACAAGCAGCATTTTACTCGAAAAAACAGTTTTTCCTGAACCTCCTAAGCACATCATAGGTTCTAACAGTAGGTTACCCCTCGGCCTCAAGTCTACGAATTCCCTACTGGAAGCTCAGGGTTTCTTGTAGGGACACTCTCGGGCCCTGAGCCCTAACACATCATGACAACATGAACTTACGATTACTATTTAGGGTCCCACTATGTCCATCTTCCTGATCTTTACACTCTTAACAGCAAATGATCCCACGCCCCACCCGAAACCTGAAGTGACTGTAACGCACCGTCTTGTTGCCTTGGAGCCAACGAGGTGACTGCCAAGCACCGGCAGAAGACTATGCAGCTGGAGTCTGAGCTTCAGGACCTGGAGCCTTCTCAGACTCAATTGGCTCAGGGCTTTGGGAACATGATGGAACATGGTTTAGGGTCTAGGGTGTTGAGGGAATTTCCGATGGTATAGGTAATGTAAACGCGATCGCGAGACCGCCTCGGCTGTTGGGGGGCTGAGCCGGCAGGGCCGGCGGTGGGGGGCCGGGGTCCCAAGCCCTCAAGCCTGGGAAGTGCTGGAATGAAATTCTGGGCTCCAGCCTCAGCGGGTTAGTAGAGAATTAGGAGCAGACTTAGGAACGGAGCAGGTGCTATGTAACTTTCTGTGGCATGCGGAATCCTACCATAATGAGCGGCAAAACCTGCTGAGCGACCCAGGAACTCAACAGCTAAGATTTTTCCAAAGACTAGGGTCCCTTTTTCAGCAGCCCCTATATAGGGCTCATAGAATTTGCAAGTATTTAGGGCTTAAGTTTCTAGGTAACCTCAATGTGGAGAAGAATACAACTATGGGGGTTTCTTGGGGGGCAGGGCCTGGTGTCAAGGAGGCCAGGTTTTAGTGAAAGCTGATGGGTAAACAGTGTCAGGAGATTGGAATGTTGAGTTAGGAGGGGGGGATAAATTTGATCTTCGATCCTAAATGTACTATAATGTACCATGTTATACCATCTTATACTATAATATACCACGAAGGTTCTACGAGAAGAGCACCCCGTCTTGGGCTGCTTGTGCAGGACCTGAGACCAGCCAGCTTCTACAAGGCCGGCGATGAGCGATGCTGGGTCTCGCTCTGTCATTTTGACTGTCCATTCTTAAGCCCTAAGCCCCATGTGTACGTACATACATACATACATGCATGCATACGTACATACATTACATTACATGCATGCATACGTACATACATTACATTACATGCATGCATACGTACGAACATACGTACGTACATACGTACGTACGTACGTACGTACATATGTACATGCATGCATGCATACATTATTATACGTGTATGTATGCATCCCCCTCTATTTACAAACCATGGTTTTGAAGCAGGTCTGGTCTTGGGAGCTTTGACAGCGTCATGTTTGGTGCAGTCTTGGCGTGTCTAGTAACGGCTGCTCAAAATCCATCAGTAAAATGTCGCTTGCCTCGGTGTATCATCTCTATATACTCAGTATCTAACCTTGCATCATACTTTTACAATCTCATTATATAGCCCGTACACTTCAGTGTTTGTGGCCCGCAACGCAGAGGTGCTTTCGTCCAGAGCCGCCAACATGACTGAAGGCGCAGCAATAGCAGTACCCGTAATGTTTTTTTCTACTACTGCTATTGCTGGTACAACGATATCTTGTTCTTGTTCTAGTAGCTGTAAACACCTGCAGTGATGATGCCTGTCTATTGTTTGAGATTTGCTGTCCTTTGCTTCATGGGCACCGCGCAAGAAATCTTGACGATTAGGAGTCTTGGTGGCTACAGGGCTTCTAGGTCCACTTTCGGATAGAACATGTGCTGATAAATCAACAACCCTGTTGCAAAAGACCCCACCTAGACACATGTTGCTGAAAAGCAACCTCTTTGGAAGCATAGAACTCTAAACCCTAACTGGTTTTCATTTGACATGAAAAGTCTGGAGCCTATCACTTTTGGCAACTTGAGCTTTTCCAGGATGATTTGTGATTTCTGTGCCCACGAGCCCAGTGTGTTTTCGTCTATCTTTGGAACTGCTGGTAACATGTTTGCAGTTGAGGGCATGTGGGGTAATAGAGGTGCCGTTGGGCAGTGGCAGCAGCCAGAACTTCGCTCCAGACCATCATTTTTCTACGGATGTTTTGGATTTCAAGGTCAGGGTTAGCTTGAGGGCCTGCAACATGCACATTGGGCGAGTGATCGCGGAAGAGTTTAAAAAAGATAAAGCCACGTGTTTTGACGTTCCACGCTGCAGGGTACGTGATGTGAAGGGCAACCGCAAGGAATCAGCAGCGGATCACTTCCAAAGTTTGTGTTGGAACGCTACCCTGGAGCACAACACTTGAATCCTTACATTTTTATCCCACAATAGTAGGCTTGCATTCAAGTAGGACATGCGGTTGGCATAATCCTGCTTTCAGAAGCCCATACACAGAACCTCGAGTGCCGTCCAGACGAGATTGGACATAGCGTAGAGCTTCAGGGTTTCTGGTTCGGGGTTGATGCTAGGCCTTCCCCAAACTTCTGCTATCAGAACAGCGTAAACCAGGAACCCTGAAACCCCAAGCGCTACGCTGCTGGGTTTACTGGGATTCCACGCGCATTAGAGCCCTAGACCATGAGCCCTTATTTCACAAATCCTAAGCCCTAAGCCCAAACCTGCCCCAGCTCTGAGGCAACTACAGAGAAATATTCCAAGAGGAAACCGTACATAAGCCTTAGTCAAATATGCACGCCCTTAACCGGCCATCCCGTCGCAGGCCAAACAATGGTAACTTTCCCCTAGGCCCCTTAGCCCAACCCTCCTGACCTGTCATCCTCAAGCCCGAACTTGTAGGCCACATGAGGGTTTCCCAAAATTAGGGGTTCTTTTTTGGGGGTCACTATAAAAAGGACTATAGTATTTTGAGGTCTATATTGGGGTCCCCTTATTTTGGGAAACTACCCTATAGCCCATATCCTTAGTGCCTTAACAGCTTGCAGGCGAGCTTGTGTCGGCCTTGAAGCGGACCACCGACCGCTGGAGTCAGCTCAGCAGTCGCTTCGCCACGGCCGGGGGGGCTGACGGGTAGGGCATATAGGTCCCAAAGATTCTATGTAGTTATTTAGTGCATAGATAGCATAGGGTTCAAGATTTTGGGGTAGGTTTGAAGGCAGGAAATACCATCCGCACAGGGATTCCAATATGGTTACTTGGCCCCCACAGAGATGCATGGATTCTTTGAGTCGGGTACAGAGGGTATATAGGGTACAGAAGGGGGGTAAGTAGTAGCACACATATGGTAAAAAGGGTTTTGGGGTCAGGATTGAGGGCTTGTAGGATTTTAGTGTTTAGGTTTGAAGTCTAAGTTGTCGGTTTTTTTTTGTGAACTTGGCAACCCCAACCCCAGAGTTAGGACCTCTTCATAGCCGCATGATAGCTATGAGGTCCAAATGTTGGTTGTTAGGATTTCCAAAATCTCCTTTTTTTCATGTCACTCTGGAGTTTTTTTTTCTCAATCGTTCCAACCTCCTGAAGAGGAATCGTCTTAAACCTCATCTTGTGGACATGGTAGACGGATGATAACTTCCTAGATAGCATTACAGTAGTTAGATAGCCACACGGTTTGGGATCTGGAGCTTGTGGAGATAGATGTGTATAGATAAGTAGATAAACAGGGTGAGAGAAAATACACACACCCCTGCGTAAGCCCCTGGAGCTTTTTTCTTGTGTACCGAGGGGAATTTGGTAACCCTAAACCCTGAACCTTGGGGCCTTGTTACTTTCACGCGACTATAACACGCTCTTATCTTTGAGGGTTCTTGTAACCCAAGTCCGAGACCCGAAGCACTGTGCAACCCCTGTGGTTGAAAATCCCAAGCCCTAAGCCCTACATACTGCCTATCTACAGCCTATATAACCCATGTTAAAAGAAGCGAAGCCCTAAGCCCTATTCATACGTCAGCATTCATGGCCTTCCCCCCCTCCCCCCCCTCCCCCTC
>CAJNIZ010011436.1:60224-87352 GCA_905231905.1 Symbiodinium pilosum | reverse complement strand
AAAAAAAAAAAAAAAAAAACGGGAATTGGAGGAGTGACGTGTGATCGCGGAGCCAGTCAAAACAACCGCTACGCTCGAGAGCTCGACGGGATTGCTGGATATTGGTGGCCCCAACGTTTGGACGTACCGCATTGTCGGCCGCCCAGGTCGGCTGGACGTCGGCTCGGGAATGTGGCTTCCCAACCCAAGTGATTGGGCACACGAAGTTGGGAGCCATGCCACAACGGGAGGCCACCAGCGACAACTGTGTCTGCGAGCGGCGCATCGACCTTGATTTCGCCGACCCACACACTCTCGTGTCCACCGTCACCGCGGCAGGTGACGTCATGCTGGCATTTGTGCCAGAGCCGCGCTGCATCTTGTCCGCCCCTCCTAAAAACGCACCCGACTTGCGCGGACCGCTGGAGCCCGGATCCTTCGTCCGGCCCCCCGGCGTGCGCACCTCCGTATATATTTTATGCCGGTCGGGCCGGCGTTCGTGTGCAGCCGCCCTTGTCTGCCCGTCCAGCTTATTAGGCTTGCGCCCGTTCGCCACAGCCAATGTTGACGGCGAATCGCCGCGAATTTGGACTCGTATTCCTTTTTTTTTGTTGTTTTTCAATTTTTTGTTTCCGGTCCCTTGGTTTCTTGGCTTCGCTTCTCGGCTTCCCGGTTTCCTGGTTGCTCTGGCGCATAGACTTCAGACAGGGTCGGCGGGCTAAGGGACTGGCGAAGGCGCATCCGGGGTTGAGCTGTGCGGCATCTGGACCGCAACCGTGGACGGTGCCAGGCGACTTGTGCGGGCAACTTCCCGAACGTCGGCCCGGAGCTCATGAAGCTGTGAGCCCGCGTCAAAACCAATGCATTTAGCAGACAACGGCAGTTCCGACAAACAGCTTGCAGGGAGGCTTAACTGCAACAAGGTTGCGGCTGCAAGCCCGAGACGACTTCGATGGCATCATTGCATCCCGCCGAGCCGCTCATCACGTCAATGTGTATGAAGTTTATGTCGCCACGGCTCCAGCCACACAGGCGCACCACTTTCGCGCCAGACCCTAGCGACAGCCCAGCCTGCTCGAGCCTTTCTGCAAGGTAAGCTATAGTCACCGAGGGCATCCGGCGTCCCGGGGCACCGCGCATGCGGGCACCAATGGCACAAGCATCCACAAGCGCCGGAAGAAAAACACACGGAATCGTGTGGGATGACGATGGTTGCCGGCACAGCAGGTGCCTTTCAGTGTTGGGGAGCCCCGATAATGGACAAAGACACGTCGAGGGTCGGGCAACAGAGGTTTCCAACCAGTCGTTTTGAAACATTTCGGTGATGATGGCCCCCCTTTGCAAAAAATAATGTGCCATAGTGGGTGTTTGGACGCATCGCTGATAATTTGGGATTATGTGGGCCTTCGCCCATCTTCACCCACTGACCACCAACGGCAAAGCTTACCCCGGCATGCTCACGCTTGAATTTTTTTCTGATCCCCAAGGCTGCGAGGGATGCACCGATTGATTTTGTAATACACCTGATAGGATCCACGAACCCGAATGCAGACGCCTGACATACAATTCCATCCTCTTCTATCCTCCCCTCTATGCTCTCCTCCATCCTGTCCTCCACCCTATCCGCTATTCTATCCTCTATACTCTCCTCTCTTTCTTAAACATTCTCCTCCATCCCTCCTCCCCACTCGTCCATCCTCTCTCCCCTCCTCTCTCCTTGCCTGTCGCCTTTCTCCTCTCTCCTCTCTGCCCTCTCCTCTCTCCCCTCTCCTTTCTCCTCTTTCCTCTCTCCTCTCTCCTCTCTCCTCTCGCCTGACGCCTCTCTCCCCTCTGCTCTCTCCTGTCTCCTCTCTCCTCTTTGCTCTCTCCTCTCTTTCTCCACTCGTCTCGTCTTCTCTCCTTTCCTCTCTTATCCTCTCGTCTCCTCTCCTTCTCTTTCCTCTTCTCGCGCGAGGAGGCTCCAAAATCAACGACAGCTCTTCGGTTCGCACTTTCGAAACGTGAGGACCAGACGCAAGTCCAAAAACGACGACAGTTTGCGTTTCGTGACCAAGGCCCCCGATCCCTGTGACTGTTGACACATTCGAAACGCGAGGACCAGCGTTTGCCGACCAGGACCCCCGAAGTATGCGCGACACTCGCAAACGCCTGCGGACGCTTTGCGAACACAAACGCAACGATCTGCAAGCCAGACGTTGCCTGACGTATTGCCAAACGCCTTAGAGCGCGCTTGGTTTGCTGTGTCCGGCATGTTGCAGCGGTGAATTTTGGCAATGACGTCTCCTTGAGGAACGCACAAAAAGCAAGCAGCAGAAAACAGTAGAATAGAAGCTTCATGACGTATCGTGAAATGCTTCAGATCGTGCTCGAGCACGCTCGGCTTGCTGTGTCCGGGATGTTGAAGCGGGACTTCTCTGGCAAGGGCGCGTTCCTGAGGAAAGGGCACAATGCAAAGACTTTGCCGGAGCCCGGTCGTGGCTTGCGTCTATTTGTGGACAATTTCAAGATCCCAAATTGCAAGGACTCCGAGGTTTTCACTTGAAGTTCTGAGGCTTTTGATTGCGTTTACATTGACAGGGTCCAAAGGTTCCACCTCCCTAACTTCACGGTGTTTGTTCACTTGCTTTGGCCAGGCGTTCACGTGCAAGTTCCGACAATTGGCTATTGCCCTTTTTGAGAGGTTGCCGTGTTTTCATATACTTCGGTGAAGTTCTTGATGATTGCATTTACATGGACCGAAGAGCTTCAACTCCCAATTGTCAAGATGTTTGGTGACTTGATTTAGCCAAGCGTTCACTTGGCACCCCTGCAAAAATCGCACATTTGGCTACGAAAGAACGTTCTCATGATCGCTGCGTTTACATGGGGGTTCGCTTCCCAGGGGTCGATTTAGTTGACTTCCCGATCCCTCGGCGTTCCAGGGGGTTCTAAGCTTTCCTAGACAAAAGGGGTGCCTTTCCCAGGTGCCTGTTTCCTCCGCCGCTTAATTTGCTTAGTCAGTGCATCATCATCAGCGTGAACTAATTCGCTGATCATGCCCTTTTCTTTTGAACTTTTTGGCCTCTGGAAATGCTGACTGGCACCGCTATTTGGCACCTCCGGGCTGTTTGCTCACCCCGCCCGGGATCATCGATGGCCTTGGCGTCAGCCAGGACCTCCGCCAGGGGCGGCTCGGCGCCATCACAGTCGTCGGCCGCCCCCAGGGACAGCTCCAGCAGCGACATCGCGAAAACGAATTGGGCAGCGACAGCCAGCATCCCTGTCCACCTATGGATGTTGGCTTGGCGCGCCGCCGCGCGCAAACGTGCGGACACCGCGCCCTGCTGGCCGATTCGGCCGCCAACCTGCAAGCCCAAGACTCCAACTTCGCACTGCCTTGCGGCGACGGACTCTGGGTACACAGCCCGCTTTTTGCGGTTGGTGGAGGTTTGCAAGGCGAGGCCCGGCTCATGTTCGGCACCTGGCCTGGGCTCCTCGCTGCGAGTCAGCGGGCACACCAGCGTTGTGATGGCGACTGGGGAGTCCTGCCAGAGCGGCAGGCCGTTCGCCAACAATTCGATCCGGCGAGAGTCCGCCAGCAGCAGGCCACATTCATGTCGCGGAGAAGAACGTTGGTGGCAACATGCGCGCCAGCTTCCCGGCACATGCGTGCGGCGGCCCGCTCCAAAGGTGCCCCACACGCCCCCAGCACCCCCGCGGTGGGGCAAGCCGCGCAATCGTCGTTCAATGCATTCAGACCTTCCTTACGGTGTGGCTCTTGCAAGCAGGCTCGCCATTTTTGGCGCACAAGCGACGGCGCGCCAGGCGACGCAGAAAAATGGCCTTTCGGCGCCGAAGTGACCACCACCAAGCGGCAACGCCTGGAGCTCAAGGTAAGTGAGCGAGCGCTTGCCGCGAGCTGCTGCGGCGACAGCCTTGGCCTGTGGCATGTGGCGCCTCGTGTCACACAGGTAACCGGTTCCCAACAACCTCAGCACGACAGGCATGAGTGACAGAGACGTCGAGGTTCATCTCGGCCTGACGAACATTGCAGCAGACCCGGGCCCCTGCCTCCCGACACTCACAAGCGACAGCCCGCTTGCGCAAAGTGCTCGCGTGGCAAGCGCACCAGATGTTGCGCGCGCGTCGCGCGAGTGGAACGAGCGAGCGCAAACGGATGGACAGGAAACTCTGCAAACGTGGGCTGCTCAGTGAACACCCGAGCTGCATGCGGCCCGGCCTGTGACAGCAACGTCGCTCGCGATGCCGTGTCAAGGTCAGCAAAGTGCACCTCAAGCATGCCCTCATCAAAGGCCGCGGTTGTAAGTGTTGGTGTCTGAAAGCCGTGGGTTTGCAGATGTGCCGCGGGCGGCAGCAAATGAGGTGGGGCCTCCCGCGACTCCAGGCGTCTCTCGGCCTGCAGCTTGTGGGTGAAGCGGCCGGCTACTTCGGGCGTGTGGCATCTAATAATTAACTGGGAGCGAATCGTGCGATGAGGCCCATGCAACCGGGGCCGTTTAACACCGTCAGGACTGCAGCTGCGGCGGGGTGGTCGCGGCTGGTGAGCATGCTGGCGGTCACGAGCACAGCGCTCGGCTGTGCGTGGCCTGCGCCGCCGCACCGAACCGCCTGACAGAGCCGCCCTTGCAGGGCATGCTCAACCTCACTTCGTCTGTGGGGCCGAGCCGACTCCCACTGTGGGGCAAAGAAAGGGGCAGGTAGAGGAGCCCAGGGCAGCTGGCTCCTCAAAAAGAAAAATAAAATCTAACAACCTTCAATTGTCGTTTCCAAGTGGTGCCGGCCCGATTGTCCCCCTTAAACCCCATAGATGCCCATCTACACCCCATATAACCGCGTTTTATCCTGAAATATCCTGAAAAAATTCCCAAAGCACAAAAGTTTGGTCACGAAAGAGTTTTGCTTATAGACACAGCTAAGAGAATTGATTGAGAAGCCGGCGAGCCCACTCGTACGCATCCGTCAATTTTCTGGCATGTTTGCATAACAAGCCATTCACGGACAACAAAACCAGTCGATCAAAAGGCAGGATACTCCCAAAAATCGGGAGTTTGGGAGTTAACAACACTTATGAACTCCAGCCATGAAGCCCGCTGGCCACCTTGAAGCCATAGCAATGCACTGTTGCGCGTTTGACTTTTGCACGTGCTAAAAACGAATTGGCGACTAGGTTTGATTCCGACATGTCGACTTGCGGAACATTTTCCACGTTGGCATGTCCAAAACAAACATAACTACACGGAAGCCATCTGGTTTCCTCGGGTTTGATTAGATATGCTATGAAACTTCGTGCCGCGCTAGAAGTGCTCAACTCGTTTCTTGGGCTTCGGAACTGCACTCTTTGTTCGGTGAACGCCTGCAGAAAGTCTACACGCGCTTCTTGGAGGTGCGGCGGCGTGCTTTTCTAGTAGTGGGCAAGCTGAGCCTTGACTGTCTTACTGCGATGTGAAGTTTGCATATCCAGTCTAGCAGCTTCCAGATCTTGGAGCAGAAGTTTCGACCAAACTGCCCCTTCATCCTGTTCGCACGAAATTTCTCTGAGATAACGTGTGAGATGTTGTAAGACCCCAACGGACAAGGTTTACATGGGAATTACCATTTATGATGGGATCTCCATAGGGGATGGCAAGATTTCTATGGAACTCTTCACGCAACATGCTTGGTTGCTATGATGCAGGTTGGCCGTGCTTGTGTTTGACGTTGGCGGAGGCGGCCAACGGTTTTTTCAATGACTGTCGGCGCCCGTTCCTTGTGAACCCTATGCAGTACATCGGGGACAGCTCCAGGTCCAGTCGCATCGAAGGGCGTTCGCTTCATAGGCTTAGGAATGAAGAGTTGAATGATGTCGTGCCAACATTGTTTCGGATAATGATCTGGATAAAGCTGAGGCAGCAAACGGCAGGCGGCGAGGACTTCGTCGCAGGTGTTTATTCGCTCACCGCTGGCGTGCGTTCTGCTCCCTGGCTGGCTGTGCCGTCTGGTGGCACGGGCTCATGAACGTGGCCTGCGCCATTGTGCAGAGCACTTCAAGTGTGTCGTAGGCCACCAGCGCACCCGCTTCGCGGCACCGCGCGATAATCCCGACGCTCATCCAGAGCAACCCCCACACATGCGATCAAACCCCGCATCGCTGATTGGGCTGCATGGTGGTTGCAGCCGCTCGAGGCGCCGGCAAGCCGGCAAGCTGGCAGGGAAGGGCTCTATTGCAGCGCGTCTGCCAGATGGTCGAGCGGCGGTGTATCCCCATCACACTCATCCGAAGCTGTCAGTGTCAACTCAAGAAACAACATCGTACATGGGTGCTTCCTGCTGAATTGTCATGCTTAGATCAGCCACGGTATCAAGGCTACGATCTCAGACAAAGCGTCTGTTGCTGGGCGAATTGCTGGCCTAATGCAACTGCAGTGTGGACAGCAAGCACTATGTAGCTGCGGAAAAACCGGGCCTCCTCGGACTCGAAATTGGGAATTGGCTTGTGCTTCAGAGAATTGAAAGCTTGGCGTAATCCCTCTGTCCTGAGCACACACACACACATATGCATTCCCACGTGCTCCAGCAGGAAGCTGCCTATAGTCTCAAGAAGTGACAGAAGGAGAAGTGGAGCCAGTACCATCGGCAGCACCATCACCCCCGAAAAACAATAGCACAAGCTTTGTTGCTCAATGCTGAGATTGAAGGGGGCTCAGCTTTGGACCCACAACCAAGTCACACATGAGACAAGATTGTTGAAACTGGCTGCAAGATCATGGTCTTTTAACACCAGAGCTGCGCAACTGACGCGCTACCATCATCGTTCTGCAATTTTCAGACGCATGCATAAGCCTTGAACCCTCGCTCCCATTTCAGTCCCGAGAACGCGTTTGCCTGGAACTTGCTGGCACTGTACTGCTTAGGTTCGCCCTAGTGTGGGGCTGAAGCTACGGGACTTCATGCTGTCACCCATGTCAACCTGTACTTGCGTGCGTGCGGTCTTACAGCGGACCTATTGACACATTGTTCATCGCAAGACATGGGGAGGGAAGTGGAGGCGAGATGATGCTCTTGTTTTAACGTCAGAATCTGTCCCGTGGATGAAGATACAAAACAATCACGCAAAAAAATAGGCCATGTAGATACCATTGGATCAGGATTCAGGATTCATCATTGAAAGCACCTGTCTGAACACGGAGAACCATGATCGCAAACACCAAAAATCAACGAACCAAGACAAGTGCTTGCATGCTGCTTGCATCAGGAAAAACGTCGCAGGCCAAACAGCCAAACAACTTGCAGACAGAGATCTTCGCACGGGGATCTGCCCTGCTGAGAAGGTCATGCAAGCGCAAGGCAAGTGCTGTGGCCCCCATACCTCGCTTTAAGGTCTTTGCCACCAACTGCCTCCGGCGTGCGAAGAATTGTCGATTGCAAACAACTGTGGAAGCCGCCCATTGCAACACATCGCTTGTGTAGGACAACAGTTCGTCGAACGGCCAGGCCGCATGCGGATCTGCATAACTCCAGAGATTGTTTGCATCAGGCCCTTGTGCCAGCAACATTATTTCCCTATCCTTGCTGCCCAGATTGTCTTGGAGCAATCGGACGGGATGACAGTATGAGACTATGGTCGCAAGCCGCTCGATGGCTTTTAACAAGTATGGTACGGAGTCCTCTCCCTGACCAAATTTCGAAGCAACTGGCTGCCGTGACACAACACCGAGTTCTCGTGGTTGTGAGGATATGGGCTCCATCAAACCTGCTCATCACCGACAACATCTGCAGCCATGCTGTGGAGTGCTGAGGAAGACTCTTCTGTGCCGTAGATTTCTTATACAGCGAACTGGAGTGCTTGCTTGTGCACACAAAAATCAAGAAAACACCTCTGGACACTTGAACCATCAGGTCAGCTGCGCAAATTCAGTTGTCCCTCTGCAGTGATTCATTGCTTTTGTGAAGTGTCGCCATCACATGAAAGTTTGGGCCAAGCGACTCTGGGAACTTTGAAGGACCCTGTGTGTCCGAACGTCAGGCACATGTTTGGAAATGGCCTCAAATGTGGCTGACAGGGGTAGGTACATGCAGCAAAAGCAGCAGCAGGCCTTCCGCACATGAGATGTGCTTTCATGTCTGCGAATGCCATGGTGCTGGTCGCTACAAACACTTCGTCAATGTTGTGAAAACCACAAGCGCCTCACATCTTTGGAGAGTCGCCAGTACTCAACACCCACGGCCAGTTCTGTGAAACAGTTGCACCCTGGGTAGACTTCGCACAGCACAGATCGAGAAGATTTGCTCACCACACCGCGCACTCACCTCCTCGGGCATGACTTTGGCCTCAACTATGTGAAAAAGCAGAGACAAGTAAAGACCAGACTCAACAATGTCGCGCCTTGCACAAAATGATCTCGGGACCTGCAGCCGCCGCTCTTCTCACTCTTACAAAGTATTTGCTCCGATCTCCGATTGCTGTTGCAGTTCGATTATCGGACACAGGTTGCGGCGTTAAAGAAATGACTCTGCAAGCAAACCTCAGTACTGTTCAAAGCTTCTAGTTGAAGAGTGACTTGCAGAACATGCTTGAAATGCGTGGCACCGAAGGTCAAAACAAGCAGCAGCTCTGCTTTCACCGCACCTTCCTCGCATGGTGCTCAAACCCTTGCCTCAGCGACAAAAATCCACACAACTCCTTGCAGTAGCAGCTTGTATGAACGCAAGCGCTCTTCACAGAAGCCCTGGCGAGATGTTAGTGTGTTGAAGCAAGGTACATCTGGGAGCTCTGCGCAACCGGCTGCCACACTCGGTGTGGAGCCTGTCATGACATTCCGGCCAGCCTCCCAAAGAAAGCAGAGATGCCCGCCTCAAAGTCCTGCGACTCATTGAAGGCATTCAGTTGCGGCTTGATGTCGAAAATGCCCTGCAATCAACGTGACTCACAATCCCAGAATGAACCAGACAATTGTTAGCCCGTGTCCGCCCAACAAGCAGCTCCGAGGCCACGACGCTGTGTTCGCAGCCTTTGGCCTTTGGAAGCAATGGATCAGGTAACGTGGCACACACTCAAAAACAACCCAGACAGGCAAGAAGTCGGGGATCAAAAAATGAAAGAAGAGTTAAGAAAGGTTCAATAGGGCATCAAAAACATCAACCTCAGCAGAAAAATGGAGGAATGTGAGGACGCTCTATGCGAGAGCTCGATTTTCCCAAGGACCTACTACTACGTCAGAGTGGGGGCCCGTTCCAGAATGTGAGAATGCTGGTGTTCACGGCCCCTCTACGAGAGACCTCAATTTTTCAAAAAGTTCGGGGGTGCAGCTTCCCCTTGGCATACAATTTGAGGAATGTGGCAGTTGTTGATGAGGGTTCACTGAAAAGGACCCCTCGATTGCAAACCATTACGGAATGTGGCAGTTACTGATGAGGATTCAATACTGGACATGAAACGGCTTCATGAGGTGCCACCCCCATTTGCAAACCGTTGAGGAATGTGGCAGTGGCTGATGAGGATCCGCTATCAGACATGATACGGGCGTAGATTTACAAAAGCAGGGGCATTGGGAAGGCGCAGCCCCCCATTTGCAAACCACTGAGGAATGTGACAGTTGTTGATGAAGATTCACTTTTAGACAGTTCATGTCGTGACGGAAAATGATGAAACGATGGAATGTCATGAAAATCGAAGTCATGCAAGCGAATGACCATGATGAAAAGAAGAACGACAGAAGTCTGTTTACAAACCTGCTGACAGTCAATGACACGTGATGCAAAGGTTGGAAAATCATTGACATAATGAAAAATATGAAACATGCTGAAACATGCAATATTATTCACAAACATGGAAAATAATGAAAACATAGGGAACACGATGAACAATAATGGAAACCGTTGAAAATATTGGTAAATCATTAAAACTGATGAGAGCAATGTAACATGATGAAAAACAGCATTGAAACATAATGAAACAAAAAATGATCAAACAATGATGAACAATTAGAAAAACTGATGAACACATTGGAGCATGATGAAAATGGTGGAAAATCATGACATATGATGAAAGTGATGCGAAAAGATGATCATGAAAAACGATGAAAATCATACAACAGGGAATGATGAAACGAAATAAACATGATGAAGATTTAATGTAATGGAAAGTAATGAAAAACTGCAGAAATCATAGCATATGACTTAATAAATCTAATATGATGAAACATGTGGAAAGTCATGGAATATGATGAAACATGACAACCTTCCTTCCTTCCTTCCTTCCTTCATTCCTTCCTGCCTCCCCTCCTCCTTTGCTCCGCCCTTCGCTGCTTCTTGTGTCCTTGCTTGTCGCTGTTCCCTTCGGATTGAACAATTGTCCCTTGGATATGTTTTGATTTTTGTCTGCCCTAATTTGATTGTTTTTGATATTCATTTGATTTCGTGTTGATCCTAATTTGATTTTTTGATCCACCTCCCCAAATTGCATGTGCAGAATTGCCGAGAAGCGAGCTGACAATTGCGCCTGATGATGGAGTCGCTCAGACACACATAGATAGGCTGCGATGCGGCTGGCCTTCACAAATCCGAGCAGTTAAGTCATTGCAGCCAGCTGCATTATGAGACTCTGCAAGCTGGCAGCGAGATAGTTACCCTTCATGTTGTGGTACTACTGCGCACGTGCTAACCACTATAGCTTGGGCTTGCTTGGGCTAGGTCGCTGACTAGCTGAGCTGCCTCGGGCACGCCGACTGATGAAGCCACCTACTTCCAGAGAGCACGATTGTCAACACTTCACCAGCCGATGGCATCGCCTGCAGACTCCGCACTAATGCTCTTTGGCGATCTGAAGACAACAAGTCCTGTGGTGGTCTCTGCCATTCCAGCAGTCGTGCTTCGATGCAAACGAGTGTTTTGCGGACATCTGCTGACAAAAGGGCCAGGCCGCATCACGATCTCTCAAGCAGTAAAGCGTCTGGCCACCTGCCCCCCAACAGCTGGGGCCTGGGCCACTTCCTCCTGCCTCATGCAGGCACACAAGTCCCAAGCGGCTGAAGAAGAACTGAGTTCCGAGAAGTGGGCGCAGCAGGTGGAGGACTTGTGCCCTCGGAAAAGCCAGGAAGTAGACCGCTCATGTACATCTACAAGAAGGGCGGCTGCCTATGAACATGACAACTCACGATGCGAAGACAAGGACACAAGCAACCAAGAGAGATTCAAGGCGAGGCCAAACAAGCCTGAGGCCGTCTTGCATTTTTTACTAGCATGACCTGCATTGCATTTGCAACAAAAGCAATGATCGGTAAGCTGAGCATGCCTCAGCCCATAGGATCCTCAATTATCAGCAGGCAACCTTTCTGACATCGGAGACATGACGTGTTGACACGTGTTGCCTGGTCACCATCCGTCCCCGCACGAACAGAATCCTTGTGACGAAGCCATATTTGGGGACCATGCTGAGCGCGCGACAGACTTGAGCCGCTTCTCCCGGGCAACAGCTTGTCGCCAGTCCTGGCTAAATTTCCAATGAAGGTCGAAACACAAAGGCACAGCGCAGCTTTGGGCGGCTTGCTTGCCTGGAAGCGGATTCCGGACTTCATCATGAACAACCGGACGCCAGGAAGGACCTACATTTTGCGAGCATTAGATGATTGGATAACAGCCTACAGTACTTGCCTTGCCTCACGGTGGCTGACCGATGCCTTGAAACTTGAAATGATGCAGATCTAGGTCAAATTGATCAACCACTCCAACAGTGGACGACTCAGTTGCGCGCACAGTGGTGCAAAGCTGAGCGCAATGTGGCCTGGAGTTCCAATCCCACCAAGAGCTTTAAGACCGGGAGAGAACACTTGCAACACTTGAATCCTCATCAGCGACACGAAACTCAACAGCACGTAGCCAGGGACGTGATAATTTGAGCTCGAAGAAGGTGCAAGCGGCAAGCAACTTACGGTTTCTGATTGCACGACGCGCACAGGCACCTTTTATAGCAGCGTCTTTCAGCATCAAACAAAACAACCCCGACTGTGTTCGCAACTGTAGCATCCTTGCGCTAGCTGAAGCTTGCTAGACTATGCGCTCGCCTGAACTGCAGCTGCATGGTGGTCCGGGTGTTCCAGAAGTCGAAGAAGCGCGGACTTGGCATTGTGACATTGTGTGGTGTGCTGCGGTTCACTATCTCCTGGCACCACTCTGTGGATCTGGCTGCCAGCACCTTCAACTGAACTGCCAAAACCTTGGCAAGGTATGACAAGGCCAGAAGACCGTCGGACCTAGTCACCTGAGACTTGATGGTGTCCATTGTTTTGCAACAGCTTGCCTCCAGGCTTTGACCCCAGCGCACGATTGCCCCCTTCTCAGGCACTTTCCACACCTATCAGGGTGGAAGTCAAAGTAAGAGTAAGAACACCGGGGTTCTGCAAACGTCAACTTGAAGCCTCCGCGTCCGACACCGGAAGGGATGCCCATGCCTTTTAAATGAAAAAGGTAACTAGGTATTGCCAGCACTCATGCATGGGACTAACAGGCATGGGACTAACGGTCCTGCGGCCCAAGGTGCATGCGGCACCCAGCGCCCACGACTTATGTTGCATGGCTTCCTGCAAGCTGTCTGCGCGCAAGTCGCAAGTGTGTAACTAGCAATGCGGGTTGACCAAGTGTACGAAAGCTCGACACCAAGGTCTTGGCAGCGAATGTGGTGAGGCATCACTGAAGGAGTCCATGGGTGCTTTCAGAAGCTGCTCTAGGCTGACGTGTTATGGGGTAGGCTCTGATTTCTGCAGACGCTGTATGGTTCCACATGTTTCTTCCGTCAGCTTCGGTCCCTGACTAAGTTGCTTTTGGGTCAACACGGGCTGTCTCTTCAAGGGCAGCGGAGATACTACAGTTCATGAAGCTTCTCATTCAGCCGGGATCGAAGCGAGTCGCACATGAGATGATGGGCTGTAGTTCTGCAGCTGCCACAGCTAGATCTGCTGCGGGCCTATCACTTGGCTTTAGAGAACTTTCACCACTCTCTGCTCAATCGCGCTGCAGGGTGTGGCAGGGTCGCGGAAGCTGAAGCCGAAGGCGGCACAGGCCCAAGACCTGCAGCAGGCAGCCGCAGCCAAAGGGCTTCAGACAATCTTTTGTAGATCTCCAGGATGCCTACGGACCAGCAAAGGACATGTTCCTGTTTCAGGCGTCGCCCTGGCTCTTAATATGCTATTAGTACGATTTAGTACGGCAGCACGTGCCACTACATGCTCCGACAGCTTTATGGCTTTGCGAGACGCAGTCTCGCAGGTTTTGGACAGCATGCGCAATCCGCAACCGGGCTTGCCAGGACCATTGCCATTTGGAGAAGGGAGAAGGATCCATCTACAGCTGAGAAGAATCTTCGCAAAAACCTTATTGAGTTCAGTCGGGGGCAAAGCTGCTGTCCTCTACCAAGATTGCAGCTAGCAGTTTCAGGCTGTGGGACTGCATCCCGGCCGGCACAGCCAGACGCGGCAGGTGAGGCTCCGGCCTGTTGCTGCTGAGCTGGGCATCGCCTTCTTGATCCGACATGTTGTCTCACATGGTCTTACATCTCTGGGTATCCGCGGTGCATGTCTGAGTCGCACGCATCCCAGGTGTTGAGAGGCCTCGGGGTCAGATTTCGTGGTGCGGGCAAGGCATTTTGCTCATGTCAGGAAAAGATTGGGAGCCGAAAAAGGCTTTGATGCTGCGGCTGACCGGCTCTGGAGGGCACCGCTGCTACAGGCCTCCCCATGCAGCTCTGAGGAGGCGGCTCAGCCAAGCGTGCTAGCGGCTGCGCAGCCAGCACCAATTGTTGCTGCTGCCTCGTGGTTAAGCAGTTTAACTGGGATAACACCTTTGCCGCTTTCGATCCCGCGCCTTGCACGTCCTGGAGGGTCGCCACCTGCATGCACATCAGCGGGGACCTGTGCGGCAGGAAGCTCAACTTGGCTTTCCAAACACAACAGGGCGCACTCCACCAGTCCAGCGGCAACAAGTCTGGACCTCGGCTTGAAGCCCCCACAAAAAAGAAGCATGTAGAAACCACCCAGGGATCACCCCTGGGCTATGTGCTGTCCACAGCGCAGCAGCCTCTGATTCCTGCAACAGCAATACTGAAAATGAATACTGCCATTGAGTAGGCAAACCTGATGGTATATCATCGTCGTCTTCGTTAGCATCTTTTTCTCGTCAGCATTTGGCTGGCAGCCTTCCTGTTGCCGCAGAGGAGTCAACTGCGGAGAACTGCACGGGCCAATTGAGGCCATGCCCCTGGGTTTTCCTGAAAGGGTCTCGGACGGAATGCGATCCGGGGCTGTTCCACGTAGACACGGCAACAGTCAACCTATGCCAACCTGCACCCCACTCATGCTCCTAAACTTTAACCCCTTCCGCCGATGACTGATCCCCTCAAACAACAAACAGGTTTCTTCTTGAAGCATGCAACAGGAGCTTGAGAACTGGCGGTGATGGGAGAGTGTTTGCCTTTCTTGGAGGCTGAGATCCAAGACTGTTTTCCTCGTCGTGACTTGAATGCTGCTCCAGCCCCAAGGCCGGTCTTGGGCCGGAGCTGAGAAAAGTGTAGATTTAAATGGGTAATGGGAGGGGCCCAAATGGAGAAACGGACACCCAATGATTGTGATGATGCTGGCCGAGGGGGCCAACATCACCATCATTGGGGATCCATTTCTTCTTTTGAGGGCTTCTAGTCTCCACTCTGGCCCAGCCACCTCGGTAAGACGTGCCGCACACGCTGGGACAAAGGTTGGAATAGTCATGGCGGGTGCCGAACTCCAACTACGTTTTAGACTTGCCGGCCTCAAAAAGGGGGAGGGCGAGTTAAACCCAAAACCGGGCAACACCCATTTGTGCTCGCTCCAGCAATGTAGCCATAGCTATGCGCCATAAAGGAGCGTGCGCCCGCCGCAGACTCTGCATCAATGGACCTATGACCTATGCTTCTCCAAGGGGCCCCGCGGACCCCATTCCGAACGCAGCCTGAAATCACACGCACTCCGGAGGCTTTCCCCGCCACCAAGGATGGATTTTTGAAGGGTTTGTGGGTACGAGCACTGACCGTTTTCACAGCTAGTTGAAGGCCCGTTTTTGGGCAGACTTCAAAATGGCCCCAATGATGCTGATGACGCTAGCCCGATTGGCTTGCATCATCAGTATCATTGGGGGTGCGTTTCTCCTTTTGGGGCTTCTAGTCACTAGTCTGCTCGTGCGCTCTAAGACAGGCATTCTGGTGGGACGCGCCCCGCGCGCTTGAGGCGGCGCGCGCTGGCAGAAGCTGACTTATAGCTGTTGCGCCGTGGCGCCGACCCCCTCGTTTCTGCCAAGCTCAAATTCTTCTGCGTCCGAAGGCTTCCCGCCAGCACACGCAGGGATGAAGCATTCTAGGACCCTCAGAAAAAATCATGAGCACATGGGCGTTGCCCAATATTACCTCCATAACAAAATGACCTCCTCGCGGAAATCCAAACTTCCTCTCGCGCACACCATCACGAGCTTTCGCCGAAGCATGTTTGAAGCACAAACCAAGTCCTGAACTCTCAAAAGAACTCTTGACCGTGGGGTTGGAACTTACCCAAGCCCTAAACTCATACACCGAATTGCAGAAGCTATGTCGTCTCACATGGCTTGCAATGCTGGGGGCTTGCTCGGCCTACGCGACCTTTCGCGGATCTTGCGCGAATTTTCAGGTAAGAATTCTGAGACTCAGCCTGTGCCTGAGAAAGACTTGCAACCCTTTCACCTTTGAGCATGCCTCCAAGCATGCCTGCGGACTGCACGAAGAGAAATGTTTTTGAAAGTAAGTAAAGGAACTATAGCTTACGATGCTTCTTTCGAAAATCCAATTTTTTTTCGCGAGCATCATCGCGACCTTTGGCGGAAGGTCTTTTAAGCCAGCCGTGGTCGTTCTACATAAAACTTCCACATGGGGTTTTCGGGCGATGCCCACATTTGCTTTCGAAAGCTAGCCCCGAGGGTCGGCCTGGGCCCAAGTCAAGGCGTGCCCAAATTCAAAGACCCTCAGGCATGCAAAGGGGAGAAACGGACGCGCAATGATGCTTATGATGCTGGGAATACGCCCTTATACACTGCTTGGCCAGGAGAACTTGCATGAAGCTGTCATGGAACTTGAAAATTTCATGAGTTTGCGGGTTTTATCGTGCTTTTGTTTTGATATTTCATGGGATTTCGTGAGGGTTTTAGGGTCCCGGGCATCTTGTGGTTTACGCTGGTTTTATGATGGCTTTGTGGGGTCGAATTGCAGTTTTGTGGCCTTTGTGTCAGCATGAGCTGTTTGGGCCGATGGTCTGTGGGTGCTTGCATCAAGATTGCAGTAGTTGAAGCAGCCTCCAAATACCCGTGAGCGACAAGGGATGTGAATCACAAGTGAGAAAACGGATCGAAATCAGAGCCAAATTATGCTGGCGATGCTTGCGTCCTAAGCCCTACCTAAACCCTCTCCTCCTTTTAAGTTTAAATCCTCCTTTGCATCGAGGCCCACCAGGCGAGAAGCAGCGACGCAATGATGCTGGAACTGCCTCGCCCCCCACCCCTCGGGCTTGCGAGATTCCCAGTTCTGATGATCACATTATTTCCTGTGTCCATCTGACATCCTACCGTGCACTATACTAATGGCCATAATGTATCAAAAGTTCGATGTTGCGGAAATGCATCCCGGACCTTGCACCCATACTTGTTGTGAGTAGAACGTGTTTTTGTGTTTGCTTGTTTCTTTGCTTGCAACGCGTCCCGCCTTGCCAATCATCAGCCTCTGTGTGCAATTTATGTGCAACTGTTTGCCCAACTTTCGTTCTGCATGACGTGGCCGGCTCTGCGCGCCAGCCTTCTGGATCCGGCCCTGCCGCCGTGGTCCAGCCAGAGCCCGTGTCTATCTAGAGCTTGAGCTCTACAAGGGGTGGCGCTGCTGCCGCCAACCCCGCCTACGGCCAGCATGCCCCACTTCAAAACCAAGCAGAAATTCACATGTGCTCTGAAAGCTTCCCCCCAGCAGACGGAGGATTTTTGAAGGATGAGCACAGACCGTTTTGAAAACTCCCCAAGGCCCATCCTGGGGTAGGGCCGAGAAGAATGTGGATTCAACGTGAGGTCATTGAGCACGGGGAGGCCAACAAAACCGACCCACAATGATGCTGATGATCCTGATCCTGGCCAAGGGGCCCAGCATCATCAGCATCATTTGAGGTCCCTCCTGTCCTTTTCCAGGCCTGGGCCAGGCATGATGGGGTGGAGAAGAGTTGGAATGCTGGAACCACAGAGGCTATCGTGCTTCCTTACAAATTTTACGATGGTTTTACATGGCTGTTCCAAAGCAATATCATAAAAACATGTAAACACAATGCTGATAGGCGTGGTGACAGGTTCCTGGGCTTGTGATGGTTTTATTCAAGTTGCTATGGGTCTTGCGTGAGGGTGTTCAATTCCAGCGCGCGCCATGTTTCATGATGATTCCAAGATGGTTATGTGGTCTTTTCAAAACTGCCCGCGGGCTTTTTATGGCAGTGCTCATGAATGTGCGCGGCTTCAGCTTTTGCAAGGGCGGGCTTTCGAGCGCCTTGAACAGCTCAACATTAAATGCGAGTGACGAGAAGCGCAGTTGAGCAGCGAAATGGGCCCCAATGGTCCGGATGATGCTCCGTACGCAGGCATAATCAGCAGACCGAAAAGCATCATGAGCGCGGCTTCTAGCCATTTCTAGCCTCAAGGCTTGCCCTGGGCCTAGGGCTCAAGCACAAACCAGGGGGGGCCAACGAATGCACAAATGGCCTCCCAATGTTGATGATGTTGGTCAAGAGCCCAACGTCATCAGCGCTATCAGCATCCCCCAAGGCCCGCTTCCCCGTTCCGGGCCCCTATGATACTATACTGTCATTCACCACTACCATTCCGACCACTCCTGCTTCTACTAATTATAACATACTTCTTATCCTGTTACTATCTGCCCGTACTGTTGTCTCCGAAGGCCGCAGGGAAGGGCATCAGCGGACTTCCATTTCGGACTCCACGCTCCGGCTTCCACCCGCGCTACAGAAGGATTTCTGAAGGATTTTAGGATTTCCCTAGACCACACCAAAAAATCATAAGCGCATACCTTTTTGAAAACCAGCCCCAAGGCCCGGCTTGGGCCAAAATGTAGATTTTGTGCGCATTGCGGGTGGCCAAAATTCAGAAACGAACCGCCAATCATCCTGATGATGCTGACCAAGGAGGCCAGCATCATCGGCAGCATTGGGATCCGGTTCTTTTTTTGAAACCAGTTTGGAACACGCCGCACGCAGCGCACACGGGAAGCTGACTTACGGCGCGCGCAGCAGGATTCTGGCGTGGACCTTGATAAGATGAAACCTGCAGGCAATTCGCCCTCTTGCGACCTGGCGTCAGCCTCTAAATAACCATGAGTTGATTCTAAGTGGCTTTGATTGAGTTTACCATGCCGCCAGTCGGTGCTAACTGTCAGTTCATTGAAATTAAATTGGTTCGGATGCTACTGGAGAATGGGAATACGACACCTGCGTACAATGCTACGTCGGCCACGCTCGAAATTACTTACCCGGCAGAACGACAGAGGCTGGGGTGTCATGATTCATTTGGCGCTGGGATTGACGTTTCCACGGGCCCACTGGATTATCATTCCGTTGCAGTACCTAGCAGTACCTGCATGGTACTGGAATTGGCAGTGCCAATGGTGCTCGGCATTCAGTAGTTTTCCCATGACGGACTAGCTTGCATGTTCACAAAATTTGCAGTACTGATTTCGGTCATCGATATGAGTATTTGTCTGCCCGACGCTGTTGATGCAACATCATTCTCAATGGCCACAGTCACGTCCAGCCCATACATGCTCTGGCCATGTTGATTGTGAGTCACGCATGCTTTTGCTGGGCCAATGTTTCCCTCTGAGGCCCCCAGCCCTGGTGCTTCTCGCCGGCAGAAAGTATGAGTATGTCAGGATTCCGAGGCGAGCTTAGGAGGTGCCGATCACATCAAGAAAACCGGGCTTGTGTGAGAGAAGCGTCCATTGTGTCACAGCATCGATCCCCAAAGTCGCACCTCTGTGGACGCAGGGAGGCCCATCTGAGAATCGGGGGGCAGAGACAGCACTCTCGAGACCTGAGAGGTTTGGATATGGCTGCAAGCAAAGTTGGGTCATCCTGCTAGGTTCCTTGCAAGCTCCCGGAGCGAGGCAACATGCTTTAGAACCTGCATACAAGGCACGATCTTTGCTGCTGAAATCTCAAAGTCGGGCAGGGCACCTGGTTGAAATCCGGGATGGAATGCCCACGTGCCTTCAGCCGCGAGAGGATTGGCTGCTTGCAGCTGCTCGTCAGTGCTTCTGCAGCGTGACAGGCGCTGAACTAGGAAACCTGAAATATGCCTCGTCATCGTGATGGGCAAAGTGCGCAATCCGTTGCAGCAGGCGCGAGAGTTCCGACACCTCATTTGCATTTTGCCGCTAGGCATGCAGACTCCGCGCACAGGTGAGCGCAAGGTGCCGCACCCTCTCCGAGGCTCCACCAACATCTGATGGTCGCTGTGCCCGCAGAATACTGGTGCATATTTAAAGTGCGATTGGCAGCAGTAGCAGCCGCTGTAACTATGACAACAACGACAACCACAACACGAGGATAAAGGCCAAGACTGTATCCCGCTCTAGGTTAGGGTTTAGCGCTTGAATGTGTCATCAACAACACCCACCACAACCACGACCGCCGCCGCCCTCCTCCCCCGACTCCTCCGCCTATTCCCTACTCCCTACTCCCCACTCCTACTCCTGCTGCTATTATTATTAGTACATATTATTACTACTACTACTCAACAATTGTCGGGTATTTGACTTTCGGGTTTTCTTGGGGTTCTTCCATCTTCAGAAGTACTGCGTTGGAAGGCTTCGTTTTGAGCCCCATTCATCCAAGAGCCTGAAGATTTCTGCTATAATTTTGTGGTCGCTCCGTTATTCCAGGGAACCCCTCAATCATCAAGAATTCTAATTCAAAATCTATAATCGCCCCACTGGTCCTCGGCACGCCCAGTAATGTTTACTTTTAGTCCAGATTTCTCATTGCCATTCTATAGCATGTGGGGCCACTGCTTTCATTTTGGATTTCTAGTTGGCAGACTGCGGAATGTGGCACCCTTCTTGAATTTTGGACGTTTGGTTAGCAATCGGCAACATGCGGGACCCACATTTTTTATGTTGGAGTTTGGTTTGACCGTCTGCAACATGTGGTCCCCTCCTTTCATTTTGGATTTCTGGTTGGCAGACTGCAACATGTGGCACCCTACTTTCATTTTGGATTTTTGGTTGTCAGTCTGCAACATGCGGGCCCGTACTTCTTTTTGGTAGACTGCAAGATGTGGCACCCTTTTTTTTTTGGCTTGTCTTTGGCCGTCTGGAACATGTAGGGCCCTACTTGTATCCTGGATTTATCTGCAACATGTGGGGACCTAATCCGAGCAGTACATTAATCAAAGGGACCATATTTGAAGAAAATTTTGTGAGTAGAATCAGGCTCCAAAGACTAGCCCTTCTCGTATGGGGAAAAGGGACTAGATTTGAAGAAAAATTGGGGGGGGAACCAATCCTGATAATAGAGATAGTCAATACATTCCTATTCGTTTCTTAGTTTATACTGTAGAGGTCCAAGAGCCCAATGACGCAGGAATGCATTCCTATTCTTTGTGAATTGAGTTCCAGGAGCCCCAAGCATTCTTTTAATTTGGCGGCCTCCATTCCTTGTTCTGGCGGGGGGGGGTCCCCCAAAATAAAGAAGTGCTCGGATTACTTTTGTTTGGGATTTGTAGTTGCTGGCCTGCAAAATATAGGCCCTGCATTCACTTTGGATTTTTGGTTGGCCATCTGCAACTGCAACATTTGGGACCTATACGTTTATTTTGCATTTTGTTTGGCTGTCTGCAAGCTTTGGGGCCGCAGCGCTGACTGCAAAATAGCTGGAAGCCAAGAGTGCGGCAAAGCCCATGCTTAGCCGCCCTGGCAACGAGCATGTGTAAAGTGTAAAAAGGTGACTGGTTAGCTGTGTAAGTGTAAAGCTGCAAAGCACTTGCACACCAAGTAAACCCAAAGCTTGCGCTTCCTTGTTTTCGCTCTTCGATCTCAAAGCTCTGCCAAGTCTGTAATGCAGGTCAATGTGAATAGCGTAGCTATAACGGTTCCCAATGCTTCTACAGCTTAAGGGGTGCTTGAGCCAAACACAATATATTTGACCCGCCTTTTGCAACAACCACGAATTGCTACCTGAGCTGTATGCCATAACATGAGGGCACATGCGTAGTAATTACTCGTGGACGCCGTTCCCGTGATGAATGCGACGGCGCTTATGGAAACTTGCGGGTGAGCGTGCGACGTGCGGTGGCGTGCTCGGCTTGTTCGGCTGGAGTCTCGTGCCAGGCGACGCGCGAGCTTTCAAGACATTGCGTGGCAAGACCGGGCTTGGAGTTCCGTGGCGGAGGTCTCGTTTTATTATTCATCATGCTCGCCGGTTCCTGTGGATGTTGCACGTTCGATCCGTGATGGAAAGACGTGCAATTTTCCTGTCGTGCTCTCCAGGTGCCAGACTGAGTAGGACGCTAGCTTGGGCCAAGCGGTGCAGGGTGGTATCGCTTGCTTTCTCTGCCATGAGCCCGATCCGAGATGGAAAGGGCAGCGACTTGGTGTCTGTAGTTCCGTGGAGACTGTAACCGGGATTAAAAGGGCCAGTGACTGGATGACGTTCACACTGCTAGAGTTTCAATGATCGTTGACCTAAGTGAGCCATGAACCTTTTTTTTATCATCCTGTCAGGAACCTGCTGGCGTGTCTGAACATATGGCTTGGAGCTCAGTTTCATTGTTTTGTTGCCCAGCTGTGCACTTTGCAACCCACCCTAAGGTGTTTCCTCACTGAGCTGATCATTCCGGCTGCACAAACGACCAGCTCATGCTTTTCAATATACGGTGTTCTTGTTTTTTCGCGTTCGCGTTGCCAGCCTCTCGCATCGTTCGGAACGATCGTTTCGCCCTCTCGTCGCTATCCGTATCATCGCGCGGTAACATTTTGTCGTCTTATATTATCTTTTAAATATATCTCTTCCTTCCTTCGCCGGGTGACGCTATCCTAATAGTATATCACTTAAATTCCGGTCAAACTACACATGTGGGGTTCTCCGGTCCTTTAATTACTATGACAACTTGATGTCCATCAATGTCAAAGATCTGTCCTCGGCGTGATAACTCTGCTGACAAGCAGAGTTCCTACAGCGTTTTGCGCTGCCAGAATGCCAAACTTCACCTGCACGCACATCTCCAAGCATGTGCATCTGCAGCGTGACAGGAGGTTCTGGCCTCAGCCGCCGCATATATCAAGTGGCACACAGATGCCAAAGACGGGTGGACTGAGCCCTGCAACAGGTCAGGTGATTACATGATCCACCAGATGGTGTGACTTTTGCTCTAGCATCCGCCATGTAGCTGATGAGGTCCTCAAACTCTACAACAAAACAGACTCGGCTGATCTCGGCTGTAAACCCCTCAGAGCCTGTCCAACCCGCAGGCTGTGGATCATGCTCTTTATGAAGCTTTCCACGGCAACGTGCCTCAGGCAGGCGTGCGCATCAAGGTGCACTGCGACCGCGTGCTTCCAAGTAGCATTGAAGTGGATGTGCCGGAGGATGTAGGTGAGGGCTTCATGGCCTCCACCTCCTGACAAGTCATTGCACAAGGAGAGCTCTTGACGCCTGGCTGCATTGGAAGGCCTTGACCAACATAGAGGTCTCCTTGTCCATGAAGGAGCTGCGCACAGACGTCAGGTGAGGAGGGTTTGCAAGCGTCACCCGAGCTGAGTGCCCATTTTTCTCCCTCCATCCGTCTGCAGCAAAAGGCTAGCTCGGCGGACTTGGCGGGATTGGAGGATGGCCCCTGGGACCCACTCCGTTTGCCTGCACAAAGAGCATGCAAGGCTCCCACACGACTCAAACTGCGAGCTTCAGGCACAAAGGTGTGAACATGGCACGGTTGTCGTCGAGCAGTGAAGTGTGTGCTAAATAGTCATGAGACTGTTGTTCCATCCACATCCACTCCCCTCCCCTCCTCCCCTCCCCCTCCCCTCCCCCTCCCCTCCCCCTCCCCCCCCATGGTATGGTCCGTGATGCCTTTGATATAGAGTATCATGAACCTACCCCGCCCCCTTGTGGTCCTGTGGTCCTGTGGTCTGGGTTTGGTGGTTTAATGGGGAGGTTTAGATGAAAATTATACAAGCTTAGCTTATAGTGTTTAAATATAGAAGGGTTCTATGCGGTTGCCCTCCCTGTGGTCCTGTGGTCCTGTGGTCTGGGTTTGGTGGTTTAATTAAGAGGTTTAGGTTACCTTTATAGAAGCTTCATAGTGTTTATGCAGGGGTTCTATGCGGTTTAAAGAAGGTTTGCAGACGGTTCATTAGTTCAATAGCAAGTGTTTAGAGGTCTCAAGATGTTTTCTGAAGGGGTCTAGAGGCTTTCTAAAGGCTTGATAGAGTGTTATACATATCTGATAGAGATAGGTTGTTTGTACAGGGATTATAAAGTCTTTGTATAAATCTTAATAGAAGGTTTACTGGAGTTATAGCTTTTGTAGACGGCTTGCAAAAGATTAGAGAGCTTTCCGGAGGGTTCGTAGAGGGTTTATGGGTTTCTGAACCCCTGTGGTCCTATGGTCTAGGTCCTGTGGTGAGGGTTTATAGAATGTTTGCAAGAAGGTCGCATATATCCCCCGTAGAACCTTTTGACCCCTTTAAAAGGCTACCCAAAACCCCCTTCACCCTAAACCCCAAACTCTAATTTCCTCGTGAGGCAGGCCATGAGCACGCGCGGAACATGCTCGCGGAGCTTAAGAAGCACCAGGAAGCAGTGGAGGTCCAGGCTTGCTATTGGGTTTGGGGTTTGTGTATAGGACCTACTAGGATTCAGAGCTTAGGATTTAGGATTTAGGGGCAGTAGGGTTTAGGGCTCAGGATTTAGGAGAAGGGGTGATAGCATTCAGGCTTGGCGATTTAGGGTTGAGAGTTCAGGGTTTGCGGATTGGGGTTTAGGATTTGGGGTTATAGCATTCCGGGTTTATAGGGTTTAGGGAGTAGGCTGGAGGATTTGTGGCTTTCGCTTGCTCGTGGGCTTAGGTGGAGGATTTAGGGTTTTGGGTCTCGGGGGCACATGCGACTTTACACTGGTTACATGGGCTCCCTTTAAAGGGGGTATATAGGGATATTTAGGGCCTAGGGATTATGGAAATACTCGAGAATCGAAATGCAACACTTGGAGAGTGACATGGAAACTGGGTTTGTATAGCATAAAACCAAGGGTCCGTGTAGCTATGTAGCATATACTGAGGGCCTAAAGTTGTTCCCACTAATTAATTATTTTAGGGCCCAAGTACATACGATTTGGCTACATGGACCCTTTGCAAGTTTATTGGTTCGGGAGCCCTGAACCCCTAAACCCAAAGGGTTTGAGAGGATAGGCCGCTGGAGTGTGGGAGCAGGCGCTTGGGGGATTGAAGGTTTAGTGAGCAGGGCTTTGGAGCTTAGAGCGGTGGGGTGTAGAGCTCAAGAGAAGGGATCAGACGAGAGTAATTAGGGTTATGACGCTAAAATAAAATGGGCCGGGTCTTGGGTTTAGGGTTGACGTCAGCCGCTCTGCGCGGTGCTTCCTCAGTCATGGGAGTCCAGTGTCTCGCGGTTTTCGCTGGCGTGATGCCTATGCGCTTTTGCTGGCTGCCGTTGAGCCCCGTTGACCGATGGCATAGAGCATTCCTACAGTCGCTGGAACGATTGCGGGCAAGATCTCCAGAGCCCCCTCCCCCAAAAAAAACCTTTAAGGCTCATTTCAACATCTTCTGCAAGAGACTTTTCATAGCCCCTGGCAGCTTACAGAGATTTGGTGGTTTCTCAAAATGATGGTTCCTTTATGGGTATTTTAGGTGGGCTACAGTGCAATGAGTTAGCCCAGAGGTCGTAGATGTCTAAATCCAGCCTTGTTGTACCCTTAGCCGTAAACCTGCACCCTTCAAGTAGTTTAGGGTTTAGTAGGGAGTTAAAACAGGGGTGCCGTACTCCAAGGCTCGCTGGATTTTGTAAGTCTGCTTTGTAATGGGCGCTACGGGGCTCATAACAGAAGTGAAGACAAACATCCGAAGCTCTCATCCCTCAAGCCCTAAACGGTTTAGGGGTTTAGGGTTTAGGGTTTAACCATGAGTCATAGATTAGATGAATTTAAGAGAGCCTGTAAGTAAAGGCCGGCGAAGCCTTGCAGCGGCATGCCCAGCTGGAGCCACTTTGCTTTCAAGATGGAGGGGCCCTGAGGGCCTTTATGAGAAGCCCACAGACAAAATCCTTGATATTTTGTAGGAGCCTGAGGCATTTAGGGCGCTCTCAAAATTATACTGTTAATTATCAAAGGCCGTGAAAGTGTGCAAATGTGTGTGCATTGTAGAGGATCATTGTGGATTTCTATGGTTTTCGGGGTTTAGGGTTTGGATTACTTGTCTGCTTGGCATTCATCTAAGACCTTAGACCTTTACCCGTTGGACCTGCCCCTATATTCCTAGTACAGGTACCTAAAAATTAATTTTTAGCTAGGTGTCCTAGGTGCCATGGTGTTGTTGAGGGACTATTGTGAGGAACTCTCGCCTCGCTCTACTTGAGTAGTATTTGATTTGGGGATACTATGGTACCCAGTATAGAGTAAGCTTATATCCTCCTTTTGGGGTATAGTATTTCATATAAGGAATATAATCTTACTAGGTTCAACCACCAAAAAAACACTACTCACTTGCAGGTTCAGGGTAGTTCTGATATTTTGGTTCATAGTACGCCAATAATGGAGACTCAAGTGGAAAAGGGCATGGACAATGAAATGGAGACTGGGGTTTTGTAGGGATTAATAGGGTTTAGGGTTACCTGGGTCAAGGGAACTTAGTAAGACAGCTCATCGTGGGGATAACTGGGTTTCTCCGATTGCTTTCAGGCCTTATAAGTATGTTTGCCAAGTCCCCCTGACCCTCCAAGACGTTATGCAGTTATAATTATTTGTCATAGTTGCACGCTAAACTTGCTGGTCCTGAGTAGGGAATAAGGGAGCAGTATCCCTACACAGTACCTATATGATATATTCCTTGAATGTCATATAATCCCTGTACAACACTTCTTCCCTATTGAGAACCAGTAAAGGAGTGCCACCTAAGACCTGGGTTGCCAGGGTTTAGGATTTGGGGTTTAGGGTGGCTGGCATATGGCACTCGGGGCATAGGTTCTAAGGCTTAGCGCGTTGCGTTTACAGTTACCTTTAACCCCAATTGCCTACAGATTAATGAGTCATACCTACTAGTTAGGGGGTGATTACTACCAAGCTGTGGGCAATTGGGTTTCCAGTACGTCATGTGTACAGGTTTTAGGGCCCAATGTAGGAATTAATTGTGCACTTGGATCCTTAGGGTTACTTGCATTCTCCCTGTCTTAAGCATTGTATGCGTATACTGAAACTCTTGTCTAAGTTTCTATCATGACCTAGTTCTTGAAATCCGTTCATAGGAAAGCACGACAAGGCTTGTTTTGTTTCCTGGCCTGAAGCCCCCAGAACTGGGCCGTAAGGTTCATAATCACACCCCAAAAACCTTCAACACACTCAACTTGCCCTCCCCCAAATTAACTTGCTTTGTAAAGTTTGAGGAGGTACGCTCAGGACGTGAAGCTTGGAAACCTTACTCATACAACATACAGCCCTGCATGCTTCCTAGAAACCTCTTTTGAGAAGAGACCCTAACCCTTCCAGGCTGAGCTGCTTCGAAGCGGCCGGCCGCGAGGTCGGGGAAGCAGTTGGGCCACGGGGACCGCAATCAGCAGAGAGAGAGAGAGAGGTATACAGGGCAGCCTGGCATGGAACCCTGTACATCCCCTTTTGACAGGGCGAATGCTCTTCCTAGGACCACGTGGAGGTTCCACGTTCCACTTCCGGGAGTGAGGGTGGTTGAAGAATATAGGATTGAGGGTTTTAAGTTTACAGTTCAGTTCAGGGCCTAAATGGTAGTTTCCCAAAATAAGGGGACCCCAATATAGACCCCCAAAAACTATAGTCCTTATTATAGGGACCCCTAAAAGGGTGCCCCTAATTTTGGGAAACCCCCAAATAATTACCTAGTCG
>CAJNIZ010011436.1:37324-49399 GCA_905231905.1 Symbiodinium pilosum | reverse complement strand
GGTGGTGGCGGGGGTGGTGGTGGTGTGGGCGTGTGGTGGCGGTGGCGGTGGCGTGGTGGCGTGATTGCGTGGTGGTGTGATGGCGCGGTGTGGTGGTACGGTGTAGGGGCAGGGGGGGGTTGAGGCGGGGTAGTCTGTGTCTGGGGGCGGGGTTGTAGCAGGGTTTGAGGAGGTGGAGTTCATGTGAACATTTGTTGCTTGCCGCAGCCCGGGACCGCCTAACCTTCGAAACAACCTCTCCTAAAGGAACCACTGTCAACTGAGGTGACAGAACTTGCCCATACAGCACCTGTTGAGGTCCCGAACGATCAAAATACAGAAAGCGCGCCAAGATCGGCCAAGGGTAGTACTCCAACTCCAAGCCCCAGTTGCCCAAGGGATGAGCTGCCATCCGACCGGTGTGTCTGAGCGTAACATGCGTAACTCAACAGGCGAACTTTGTGGGCCGATGGCAACCTCTTGATGACAGTGGTCCATTCACTGTCCTTAGCCTCCGTGATGTCGCAGACCGCAGCACATACGCACTGCAAGCGGCTTTCTATCCAGCCATACTAGTCAACTTTCGGGCTACGAGCTTTGAGCCTGCAGCTCGTCAGCATGATTCCGTTCGTTGCCCTTGACCGAACAAGTTCGCGCATGCCGGCAAAGTACTTGCACACCTCCTCCCCCTGGTCACGGTACACATGCACACTACACTAAACTACACGAATACATACAAATACCGTTCATGTTCGAGAGCATGCAGTCAGCAGAGCATCCATGTGCTTGAGTGCATCCGATTACCGGACCATCCATGCCCAAGCCATTTCCGCGTTCATCCCTGAGAGCATACCGTTCAAAGAGCCTTCATGCCCAAACCGCAATTCAAGAACGTTCATGCTCAGGTGCATCCGAAGCCTTTCATTTAGAATGATGCTATGAGGTAAGCTTGATGCGGGGGATGCTTTTCAGAATCAATGCCCCTAAAGTTTCCATTGCACAAAACGCCACGCCTGTGCGCAAAACCACGGTCCATCAGGCGCGCGTGACCTTGTCCTCCTTGTTGTTGTTGTTGTTGCTGCTGCTGCTGCTGTTGTTGTGGTTGTGGTGCTTAGTGGTTGTGGTGTGGTGGTCTTGTACTGTTGTGCCGTTGTGCTTTTGTGGCATGGTGGCGTGGTGGCGTGGTGGCGCGGTTGAAGGCATGGGAGCGGCGGGGGCGGCGTGGGGGCGTGCGGCGGCGGTGCGGCAGTGGCGGTGGGCTATTGTGGGGCAGTGGGGGCTGACAGCAGGCTGTGAGAGCTCTAAAGGGCACATGAAGCGGCTTGGCGCCCGCCTGAAGCTCCAGTCTGGAGACGCGAAACACGTGAACAAACTGGTGAATGAAAAAGTTTTTGTGACTGCTCGGCCCGGCCAATCCTTCTACTGTACCTGTACATCATTGCTCCGCCCGGAGCCATGAACCTCACCAGAATGACACATCCACGCCGTCAGGGAAATAGTCGCCAAAAGGGTCCCGTAGCTTCGCTCCCTTTGCCAGTGCCATTCCGTTACGCCTTGAAAACGCCTCCAGATTGGCCAGGATTTGGTGATTCCCCCAGCCACAACCCCTTTCTTGAGATTGGCAAAGCTGGGCTCTGCCCTCAAGTTTGAGGATGAAACTTTGGTAAAGAGGGTTCTAAGGAATATGTACTATTCTGGGCGTCGTTGAAATGGTAGTAGCGGTAATAGTAACAGTGCTTAAAACTGTAGATGCAGAGTGCTTTGCACCTTAGCTGCTTATCAAAGCCCAGATCTGCTGCATGCGCCCTTACTCCGCATCTGCTCCGCACAATGGCTTTCTCAGTGCACGCTGCAATACTTCTTAAGAACACAAATGTGTAACCTCGGTATTCAAGAATTCTCGTAGCTTGGACGCCTCGAACAAAATGGTTCGAATTTCCCTACACACCATGGTCTTGAACAAACCCGCATGGTTCGGCAAGCTGCTTACCGTAGCTGGGCCATTTAAATCCAAAATCCAAATTCCTCTTCCGTCTAAATGCCGTGCTCTAGAGATCTTATTGGTTCTCACTTAATTAAAATCGCTTTCAAACTCAGCCCTGGAAAAGCCGGCAAACAAAAGCTAGTCTTTGTCACCTGCAGTTTTGGCTACGGACGACCGGAATAGTCAAGCGAGCCCAACCGAGCAAAAGAACCTGTGACTTACCTTGAACTGGCCGTCGTAGTAGACGTACTAGGCTAATGAATATTAATACTTCATAATAGCCTAGGAGCCAGACTGGTCCGCGCTATCAAAAAAGACTAAATCAAGATCCGGGCCATATTCGTCGGCAGTATATGTGGGCCTTGGAGCAGACGTGCACCTCACGTGCTCGCCAGCGTCGGCTAGCCGGGGGCAGTTCTTACTCTTGGTGGCGTCGCATGCCATTGGCATCGGCCCCTGAAAAATCCTCATTGTCAAGCCAAGTCCTAGCGGCCATGTGTTTTCAATGGCGAGCTTGCAACATGAGGAGTACGCGAGCGCGCGCATCCCACTCGAGTCGTTCACAGATTTGCAGCATCTCAAAGATTCCATAGCATCGTTGACAAAAACGCTGGGACACTGGGGAGGTTGTGGATTACCCAGGCATGTCGCATTTCCAGCTCCAAGGCTTGATCGGCACTTGGAAGCCATCCTTGCCTCTTCCAAAGCCGGAACTGCGTTCGGAGGCATTGGACCCTGGAGAAGTGGCTGCACGCGAAATGCTTCAGTTATGACATGACTTACGAAGCATCCAGGCAACCTTTTGCGGTCTTGGCCCTCAGCACCGGGCAGGCTCTGCAATGGGAGGCGGCAGCGATGTAAGCTGAACCGACACCTGAAAATTTGAGGCACGGTGTCAAAACGATATCATCGTGCAGGATGGTTCAAGATGCAAGGAAGTTGCAGACGAAGCAAGAATCTTCGAATTTGAAAGAAGCAGACCACGGAATTCTCTTCAGACTCTTGAGAATTTCTGAGTGCACCGATGCGGGAATCAGATTCCAGCTAGCAGCTGGACCTGGAACTGCTGTTCGCAAAAGGCGGAACGATAGTGTCGCGATCTAGCTCGTCCTTGCACTGCGCGTGAAGCGCGGTGCATGTGCCAGGAGCGCTTTATCTGACAACCACCAGAAACTACTTCGAAGTGCTTGCAGCAGCATGATGGCAACGAGGAAATAGAGAGAGACCAGCATCTAAGCCTCAGGCGGCTCCCTCAAGCAGGAGCTCCTCATCGACCCAGGGCCTCCGAAGTACTGACTGGCTTGAAGTGTCGTGTAACCTGCCTCGAGAGCAGCAGTTTTATGTCCGATGGCAATTAACATATGATGTGAGCAAAGGTCAGAGGAATTCTGGCCAACTCTCGCGAGAAAGCGCTTGCCTTTCGCGTCTTCTTTTGCCAAACTTTCACGCAGCCTGTTATGCCTTGGGCTTATTTGTGCGCTGGAGGCTGCATGGCCCGGCTTCGACCAGCAGCCTCCTGCCTCAAGCCTGTACTTTTTTCCACACCATGTGCCCACATGTGCCTTATAAGATCCCGCTTCCATCCTGGGCGATGCCTCAAGGAGTGGTTGCTGAACATTCTATTTGACGTGACTCATCCATGACCTGTGAATGTCTCACAGCTCTTCCGCTGGCTTTCGTGTTGGCTTTCGCGATTCTTTTGCGGGACTTGCACCAAATTTTTGTGGCAAAAGCCAGGAATCAGCAATATCTGGGTTAGGGTCTCAAAGTGGGTCACACGTAGATCACGCAGTGCACCACAACGTGGGTATACGTTACCCCATGTATGATCGCCTGGAGCCTTCGCAAATGATTGAAGTTGGGGCCTCCCAGGGCCACACATAGATCAGAGGGAGCAGGTTGGGCACGGGCGGGACGAAGCCTGGTACGAAGAACGGTGACAACTTGTACAACCTTACAGCTTTCAGCACTGAATGCCATGCTGCTTGTCTTTGAACTTTCGCAAAAAAGTGTTCTCCTTCCTCGTCTTTTCTTTCAGGAGTTTTTCGCCAGCCATTTCAGGTCATCTCGAATGATCACCCTGGTATGACTCAAAGACAGGGTGTTAAACATGTTATGTTTAACACCTTAGCCTCCAGCGGCTAACGTTCTGCTGGAATTCAAAGCCCAACATGTCGTGCTGTCTGTCGTTGTCGCAACTTTCGGAAAGGCTGCTAACTTTGCTTGATCACATAAGGATACTTGAGTATGCCATGACAATGAGCCCAGAAAGTGGGTTCTCTATCTTGTCTCTGGGCACCCCAAAGGCGAACTAAGTCTGTCACGAGCTTGCTGCCAGGCTCAGATTACAAGACGCTGCCGCATCAGTTTCGCATTCGTATGTTGCGATTCGTTTGAATTCGAGCGTATGCCGTGAATGCGTGCCAGTGAGGATGGACGTGAGCGGTGGTGCTCGTCAATGGTCTCAGCTATGGCGTAAGGCGGAATTGTCAGTTCCAAACTTGCAAATATGTCAAATCATTTTCAGTTCACTTCAGCTTTCGGCGGGCGCCTTCCTTGAACCAATTCACGAGAAATTTCTACCAGCCGCTCAACCCTGGAAGTGGATTTCCACCTGCTGCCTCAACGCGTCATGTGGCAAAAACTGCTTCGAAGCCACAACGCTAAAAATCAACAGTCATCCTGCAGCAGCTGTACACATGAAGTAAGAGTCGCCATCTTCATGTGTGCAAAAGCGTCAAGCTTACACTTAGAGAAGCCATGAGAAGCCTATGCACGTTGCCTTGCGGCTGAATGCACTAGCTGGCAAATCAGACAAGAATCCTTCCTGAAACGCGGGACGGGCAGCAACTGATCCGAATCGATTCGAGAACCGCGGATGTAAAGCGGTGGTATGGAACCGATCAAGCAACAAAGAAAGACTCTGAAAATCCGAAACGCCAAAGGCTATTTGTCCAGGGCCGCGCAGCGCGTGCTGTCAAGACTCGTATCAAGGGTCGCGCAGAATGCTCCTGCTTGCTGTGACGAACGAAGCACTGGACCGCCAAGAAACTTTTCCAAGAATAGCTAGCTTCACATGCTGTCTTGGCATTCTTGAGATGAATCCGTGAACATCAACCATAGACCAGGTGCAGGCAAAAAAATCGAGTTCTGAACACTCGCTACACTCTGTATCTGAATTTACAGGTATATATCACTGCACAACCTAAAATACAAAACGACTGACTGCAACCTGAAGGATAGGCACGTAACATGTGCTCATGTAGCGGCAGCAAATGTCTCATAGTTCTGATCCAAGTCTGCCACGGGACAGGGCCAATGCCAAGTTCCGTGCCCTGCGCATAGGGTCAAGGACTTTAAGGGACGACAGCTCCTTTAACACCCACCTTGAGAACAGAGCTTCCATCAGAGCCAAACAGCGCGGCGAGCAAGCCTTCATGCCTGGCCATTCTAAATAAGTTAACTTGACAAGGCAAGAGCACGCCAAGCCTACCATGTGCCTCCTGGTGGCCACCACGAAGTCGGCAGGAGGCAAAGCCTCACTCATGACTGAAATCTGGCAATGAGTCAGTCAGTCAGGCGGCAGCCAGCCAGGCAATCATTCAGTCAGGCAGACGCGTTGCATGACACCTACTAAACAGATCTCGTACAAGTCTTGAAACTCCCGTTGCGGTTGGAACGGTGACCTCATTAACAGTTTCAACCTTACCTTTTTGTCTTGCGCAGTAAGATGCATAGGGATCAAACGGACGCTTGAGGACTTCAACGCACTCCATGGTTCTACACGATATTTGCATGTTGGATGCAGCAAAATATGAAAGTAGAGAAGATCAGCAATGAAGAGCACAAGCAATTCAAAGTGCATATTAGCTTGGATTTGATGACTGCATTGTACATGAGAATCCGTTCAATCTCTACGGATACTTAAAGATTTCTACATCTTGGACTTTGGCATGTTTTCGGCTCATGGTACGTATGGGGAGGTCTGCCGTGATTTTTTTTGCATGCCTTCAGGGTGCCGCCCAACACAAAACCAAAAGCTGCTGTTACTTCTGTCGCTTCTACAATAGAAGCAATAGAAGTTCTATTGCTTTCATCGGATTCCGAAATTCTAGATTTCTCAAATAGACGAAGTTTTCTGGAAGTCTGAAAGTTTGTACTGGAAAACTTTCACTCTGGTAATCAGGAAATCTGGCTCGCGTCATTTCCGGAAATCGGAATGTCTACACTACAATGAACCCACAATATGTGAATCCTCTACATTTCAGGCGTTTTATGAACTAATTCTCGTTGTGGCGTGCGTTACAAGCGACTTTGTTCTCCACAGCCATACGCTCCCAACCTCGTGTATCCGTGTAAGTGCATCCGGTTCCTGCGATGAGGATGATGCTGTAAGCTTTCAAACGAGCACATTGTCGAAGGCACTTTGCAACAAAGACCTGCAATCCTGACTTCGCACAAAAAAACTTCTTCGTTGGTCAAGTATACGGTGTGTGATCGGTACCATACACTCTCTCCAGCTTAGCCCCATGACTAATCCGTTACGTCAAACAATGCTACAAACAGGAGCACAACAGTGCAGGCGCATCCTTCTGTTTTCCATAAGCTGGAATTTCATATGGCAGAAACGTCAGGGACACATTAGTCCCTGGAAGTCAACACCAGGCAGGTGCAGACAGAGACCTGCACGGAACATAGAAGCAGAAAAGGCTGGCTGCATCAACGGGCAGCAATGCAAAAGCATCAACAACAGGTAATGCAAGCAGCAGCACATGGCCGGAGCAGGCCGCTTCAGGTCAACACAGAAAAGTGCAAGGCAGAAGTCCAAGGCAGGAGTCGACGGGGCGGAAGGACGGGAGCCTGGGACAGAGCCCAGATGCAGGCCAGTTGGGGATAACCCCAGGCAGAGAGAGCCCAAGTCAAGGCAAACACAGGGGATGGCGGGTGGGAAGTCAAAAACACTGCATTAACATGGCTGCAGCATGCAGGCGGGTGCAGCTACAGCATAAGACTTCCGTTGCAACAGGGGCTAAAAACACAAATGCGTGCACAGAATGGTTTAGCTCCATGACTAATCCGTTACGTCAAACAATGTTACAAACAGGAGCAAAACAGTGCAGGCGCATCCTTCCTGTCCTTAAGCCAGAATGTCAAGTGGCAGAAAGTCAGGGACAGATTAGTCCCTGTAAGTCAACACCAGGCAGGTGCAGACAGAGACCTGCACAGAACCTATAGGCAGAAAAGGCTGGCTGCATCAACGGCCAACACGCGACTCAAACAAACGCGCAGTGGATTGACCCGCAGGGATTTGATGCAGCCCAAACGCCACTCAGGACAACGCACCAAACAGAGAGCGAATACTCAAGTCAGGCGGGTAGACTTGAATGACTGGCAGAGAGGAAAGGGCAGCCCGGGGCGGAGAGCGAAGCTGGTCAGAGGAGAACCCCAACGACGCAGGGTCAGAAGAGCGACTGGGCTTGTCAGCCAAATCGTTCAAGAGGCCAGGGACATGGTTAATATGGGCAGACACCCGACAGTCCTCTTGAAAGTGAAAGAAGCAACGCAAGGGGTGGCATAAGCCCTTGGTCGTGGACTGGCCCTTCCAGGAGGCAGATTTGGCAACGCGTCATCGCACGACAGGTACATGCACAGGCAGGTTGGTTCGGCGAGAGCATAGAATGTGCAAGCCAAACGAGTGCGATCTGAGCCAGGAGCTCCCAACAAGCAATGAACCGCTGCTGGATAGCAGTGGAGAAAACCAGTCCACCAGAGCAGCCAATTCCGCGCGGGAAAACTGGTGCTGAAAGTAGCAGGTTGGGCCGCCAGGGAAACGGACAAAACCACCGAGGCCTGCAGAGGCAGAATCAGCGCCTTCATCGGGCTGACAAGGATGCAACGCGAAAGAGCAAGGAGATCCAGCCAGAGGCGGATAACTTCCCGAGAGGCCTGGGAGACAGGACGGTCATGAGACCAGGGCACTTAGGGAAGGTGAAGGTCATCAAGATCAGCATCAACCGAAGAGTAACAAAAGTGCCACTGCTTTGGTGTCAGCGCACAATGCACTGGGATTCGGGACGACTCGTCAGGGTAAAGGGGAGTCATGCAAGGCCGGAATGCCCTCACCAGTGCAGATAGCCAGTTGAGCTTACCAGTCAGCTTCTCAAGCGTAACCAAGGGCAGACCTTCAGGCCACGAGTAGATTCAAGCAGGGCGACAATGCGGGCCTTCTTCCCATCCTCCATGTCGGCGGTGAAAGAGTCCAGGCAAATGACCCAGCCAAGCCAGACAGGAGTGGAAGACAGGGAGGCCTTACGCTAGCCCATGGGCACGCGCAAAAGGCAGAGCAAGTATTGGCGGACAGCAGGCAGATGAGGTCATCCACATCCACATAAATGAGAAGCAGTTGCCCCACGTATATAATGCGATGACCCAGGCGGGTGAGAATACCAGCCAGGCGGGACCAGTAGAGCGAAGGAGACCTTGGTCAGACGGACGGATCAAGATGCGTCGGTGGGCCTTGGAGACACCCAGGACCAGGGCGCGGACAGCTCTGTCTCTCTGGTGTCACTGCCCACGCTCACCTTCCCAATCTCTCATCAAGTACTGTTGCTGGGGCGCGGGAACAGGGCGGACCCAACCCTCACAAAACTTCCAAGGTTCTTCAACGACGTGAGGGCTCCACACATTCTGGGCAGGGTGTCAGAGGCTCGAACGCACGCAAAAGGCGTGGCAAGTAGGAACAGACAGAAGGTAGCAGGGGCCCAGGAAAGCTTCAAGTCTCCAAGAAAAGGAGCCAAGTCTGCATCAGACAGAGGCGGAGGAGCCGTAGAGCTGGAGTGGAGGGCTGCCACAACACGCACATTCAATGCGTCGCCTGTGGGGAACCCACCACATGGCAGTACTAGCAAGGCCTCCGCCATCCTAAACCTGACATGGGAGAGAGGGAAAGAAGCGCCTGGAGGCAGAAGAGTGTTTTCGAAAAAGCAACATCCTCTTCTGTAGAATGGAGGCATAGGCACAGGCAACGGCGCCTCTGTCGTTCGCCTCTTGCAGGATGCCCCGGGCTGCCTCACAAAGAGCTTGAGCGGCGCCCAGCCATGTGTTGGCGCGTCCGTTTTGTATCTTGCCTGCAGCAGGCTGTTCGTGACAATCTGGCAGAGAACTCGACTTCTTTCTCTCCGACCTCACGGTGTCCACTCCGCCAAATGCACTGTTCTCTCCTGAGCCCGCCAGCTTAACTTCTGCCCCACGGCAGGAGACTGTGACGCGCGCAACGTTACTGCGGTGATTACACAGCAGCACAGGGTTCTCCCAACGCAGCCCGGCTTGGATAATGAAACCTGGCGAGTCAGAGGGCGCAGAACAGCATCAGACTTCCGTTGTGACTGGGGCCGTTTGCCTGAGTCATCTAGGTCTGGCTTTTCCAGGTTTGCTACGTCCAGCTCTTAGCTCACCGACTCCCCCCCATGGCCACCTCTTCCCTGGTCGCAGAAGGTTCTTTTGCCCTGGACGACGCTCTGTGGGGGGGCATCGTCTACGCCCTGCCTGCTGGCGACCTGATGCCTCTTGTCAGCCGCTTTTTGAGCCTCTGTGTCTGGTGGAACATCCACTTCGGCACTGCTTTGGCGGGTTCTGCGCTGCCTGACACAAACACCATTCTGGCTCACCAGTTCCATGACCCGCAAGGTCCAGGCAACAAAGACCCACTCAAGACACCTCTCTGGACGAACGATGGATTCCTCCGTCCCATGCTTGTTGGAGGCAACAAAGCGCGTGGATCTTGGGCCTAAATGACCTTTCACGCGCACGTGGGCCTGCCTTCGCTCCACCCTGGCACTGCGCCTGCCATTGTCCACCCGGACCTGGCACACTGAGTCCGCCTGTCTTTGCCTCCGCCTATACCAGCATACGCCCTGTCTGCAGTCTGCAAAGCGCGGACTCCTGACTCTGGTAGCTGCTCTGCACGTAGACACTGTTCCTGTTGCTTGCTGCATGTTGCGCTCTGCACTTCGTCTGCGCCAGGACCCTCCTCGCTGAACTCAACAACCTTGCCAACGACCTGCCAAACACCCAGATACATGTACAGAATCGGCATATACCTGGCTTGATTCAAACGGACTACTTATAGCGTTCATCTCTTAACCCCATGAGCGTATTCAATCTCACTCTCAAGCGAACACGGTGAATGGCACAAAAATCCTGAAATCGCAGAAAACACTTACTTGGTAGTGAAGCATATAGGTGCGTGACCCTGGCCACACACATTTTAACACCTTAGTCACACGCACACACACCTAATGAATCTATTGGCTTAATGCGATTGGGTCAATTATTGCTTTGATCTCCCGACCGCCGACCGTATGAGTGTCTTACATCTCACTCCTGGGCTAAGCAATAAGTAGCCTGAATTCAATGAGAGGTCACGGTGACAATCTAGGTCGAAATATTGCATTGGATTGATTGGCTCCACCCTGGCTAATAGATCTATCAGTCCAAATTCTCTGCGTCACACACGCAAAGTACTTCGTAGATGAGCTCGAAACTAGATTTGAAAGACTAAAGAACGTTGGCCAAGTTAACAGGCTAATTAGGCCATTGCGTTACACTTGATTTAGTAGCTCCGCACATCCTAATTGATCTATCCATCTAAATTCTCTGCGTACTATACGCGAAGTACTTACTACATAACATATCTTATTCAACAGAATACGTAGGCTCTAATCAAACTCGCTCATTAAGCCCAATGAAGCTCAATTCGCAAGTCGATGCCACAACCTTTTCTGCATAGTTTGCTTGTACACGGATTTGACCTGAAGGCAATTCTTCAGCAACCATGTCTGGCCGCTGCTCCGGAATCAGGGAAAGGGTCCACACGAGCAAAAAACCTTATCTGCGTAGTTTACATAGGATACTTGCTACTGTTACTTGGACTAGTAGCTTGTTAAACAGATTGGTTAGGCTAGCAGGCCCAGGCCCTAATCACACGCTCTTATTAAGCTTTAATTTGCAAGTTGAGGCAAGATTTTCGAGTCATTCATTCTACTTGGATGAGGAAGCCCCAGGCAAAATCCAAATGTACGCAATGACCTATTTGAAGAAAGTACGATCAACTAGGTTCCACAAGTTAGTTAATTAAGTTTAAAGGCCACGCTCTTACTTTTTCGTGGTTTCGCCGGAACTTCTTGCTTGGTGAATTAAAGTAAATGGCTCAGTTCACTTAAGCAAGTCTGCATTCATCCCACCATTGGATTACGAGTTCTTGGGTGAACCGGCATAGGTGGACTGCGAGCGCCATGTAGTCGCGGAGCACATGTAGCAGCTCTCTGAGGTTGTTGTAGGCAACGGCCTAAATGCGCTCGGTGATCTGCGCCCACACGACATACGACTGGGTGACCATTACCAGGCGGTCTGCGCTGCGCTGACTGATGACAAGGGCACCCACAAAGAACGTGCTCCACCGCCGGCTGTGGCTGTCTGTTCGGTTCGTCGAGGACCAGGCCGAAGGTGGTGAGCCGTCAGGAGGTGATGCGGTAGTCCAGCGCGTATTTCCACGGCCATGAGGTGTTGATAACACGACACGGCGGCGCGCCCGAGGCAAATGCGAGGTATGGATTATTTACCTCCTGCGCTGCGATGCAGCGACGCAGCTCGCGCGCCGCGTGAGAGTATATAGGGAGTACCCCCACGCAAGTTGTGGCATGGGCTTTGCAAGCGCTGGAGCAAAGAATGGTGGCCTCGTGGGTGGGAGCCACACCAGCCGTCCTGATATACGGCGCGCTGCGGTGATGGGCCGGACGGTGCTACGGGTGGGGCAGCAGTGGTGTGCCCGCGTGGCACACAGGTCGTTCAAGGTAGGGCGGCATGGGCTGACGAGCACCTCGCCGTGTGTTGGTATGGGCGGCGGTGGGTGTTGACTGGGGCACTGACTTCTTGGCTGGGGACAATGATGGGGCACTGATGGTGTTGCTGCCGTTGGTTCCGCAAGCCTGGCTGATGAGCCGCGATGCGGGTGGCGCTGGTCGTGTGGTGGCTCGCGGCGGCTTGTTCTGAGGCGACGGCGAGCGCGTGTCCGGAGGTGCCTTGGCAGCCGGCTTGGCGATGTTATTCGGGTG
>CAJNIZ010011436.1:21352-37224 GCA_905231905.1 Symbiodinium pilosum | reverse complement strand
CACCCGAATAACATCGCCAAGCCGGTGTTGTTCACCGTTGTTCTCTTTTGTAGTGGTTGTGGTGCCGGGACTCTCGCAGGCCGTCCGAAAGACGGCGCAGATGTAGAAGATGATCCGGCTGATGCCGCCATCCGTGCGGGCGCTGCCCATGTAGGCGCGCTAGACAATGACCGCTGCTGCCGTGGGCCACGGGGTCCAGCTCATGCCAAAAATTAGTGTGTTAATTGCCATGGTGTCGCTGGTGGTCAATGAATCGGTGGCCTCGCTGCGAGTGACGACCCTGAAACGCCCTGAAGCCTGAATGTAGCTGACCCGAACGGTGGGCCTTTGCATAGTGCGCTGCCTGTGTGCAACACAAGCAGCCTCGAGGAAGGCGGTATGGGGCAGCTCTGTTTCGCGCAATGCCCTCGAAAGAAATTCCTACCAGGGCAATTTACGGGGACCCACAATGGTCTACAAATCAGGATGGAACCAGGCGCAATCAAACTGACGGAATCGGCTGCAGACGTCGCGGCAAACCTTCCTGGCGTTATCGATGAAGTCCCTGGACTGTCCAAAAGAAAAAGGAGTGGCGGATAGGCGGCCTCGTGCGCACCGAGATCTTGCCCGGAGAAGAAGGCCCAATTTCATCGAGTGGGTCCAGGGAGCCCCGACCAAGGTGGATAGGGGACCGCTCCTGCCAGCGCCGCCCGCCATGGTGCCCGAACGGGGCGTCCTGGCGCTTGTCCGACGATGTAGACGATGAGGAGCTCGAAGACGGGCTCGGTGTCAGATCAATTTGTGTGGTTCCTCCAGGAAGCGATCCAGGTGTGCGGCGTGCGCCGTACAAACGCGATTTGATGAGCACAAAAAGGTTCGAACCTCCTTGTTCCTTGTGCAGTTTGTAGGTGCGCCAGCAGACAGCAGACGGTGTCCGATTCTCCCGAGAGAGCTGGCTGAAGTAGCAGTCTTTGCCGATCTTCAACAGTTGGTGCAACTGTAACCGATCAGTGGTGTCCGCCGTCGAAGCAGCAGGTGTCCCCGAACGCACAATGGCGGCACCGGTAAAGAAATGAACACGAGGTGTTCCTGTTTACAGGCGCACCAACCTGGGATCCAAAATGGCAGCAGATGAAACAAAGTCAAGCAAGTAAATCCGCATGCTTGAGGTTCCTAGCTTGGTGCTATACCATTGTCCTCTACACCAAACCTCTGCAAGAGAAACCTACACACAAGCAGCGGCGCGCCTAATTTTTGCGTGGATTCCAACTGTCAAGCAACCCCAGGGCATAGGCTCTCGCGACGATTTGGTTCTCCAGCAACTACAACGCACGATCCCCTGTACAACGTCCATCTCCGCCACTGAAACACGCTGCGCGTCACTAAGCCGCAGAGCGGCCCACAGCATGACTGACAACACCACAATCAAGTAACACTCCCCATCTAAATCCTCCTCCTTGCTCATGGCCTCTAGCACGGACTTCTCAAAATTTGCAACCGCTGCCAGAGGCAAGGGGAGGGCCTCTTTGCGAGCCTCCTTGGCCTCAGTAGAACCGGTCCAAACTGTAACCACAGGATTTGCCAAGCACGCCAACAGTCTGTCCCAACCCAAGATGCCCGCGACAAACTTCAAGGAGACCACTGGCGCATTGCCCGCACGCTCAGCTGCACACAGGACAAGAAGCTGACCACAGTACTTACCTCCGCGTTGGCCGTCACGATCTCACTCCCATGCGTGAAGTCAAGCCACAGCTTCAAAGCCGGCAAATGTCTACGCAGGGTCCCAACAGCCTTACCACGCAGAATTCTCCAATTAATTCTGTCCACAGCTAACTCGCCCAGGTCCTTGAAGAAAGGGGACGAAGAGAAGAAAGGCTGCAAGTACCCAACCCAAGTCTCTGCCAATGACCGCCACTGCGTGTCCTCAAACTCCTTGGCACGGAACCCGGGCTGCACCTGAGAAGTAACTGCTCCTCCACTAAAGACAGGTGTCGGAGGGTCAACCGGGACCGGCAAAGAACTGTCCGCATCTACCTTTAAATCCTCCCCAAGAGGCCTTGGCAGGCCCCCCTTGCGCAGAGGCAGGTATCCCTACACGCCAGGCTCAAGCGACCAATTCAGCCGAGGCAAGCCTGCACCAGGAGTCTCGGGCTGTTTCAACTCCACGAAGGAAGGAGCCGGTCTGGGCTGCACGCAGCGCCCCGTGTGATATGGATCGGCTGCCTCCACCTTTGGACATGGAAGCCCAGGCCCTCTGCACAGCATCGCGAACACACAGCAAGCCCAACAGCAGACAAAAACAGCTGCAACTTCTGCAGACACACTCACAACAGTGTTGCAACTAGGACCTACAGATCCAACAGCTGGGCATCCACTGAATACAACAAGTGAATATGTACAAGAAGGTTAGGAGAGAGGGCCGGTGTTCTTGCCTAACCCAGCCGAACCGGGAACACCAACACATTTATCACGCACGCGCAAAGCAAACACACACGCAGCGAGCTCACATGCTTCATGGTGCAGACGGCTTTTGCACTGAGAAACAGTGGCAAGCTGGTCTCAACTGTGAACAAATGCATTCTGGGCACTTGTGCATAAAACTGCAAACCAAATCCCGAGCAACATCCATGCCCATCTCAGCTAGCCACCATTCGACAATGCGCTTGGAAATTGTCCAACCATTGGATGAAGAGCAGTTGTGTGGTAACCTCATAGCCGACACATACATCTCCACAGCACGAGGATGCTTGTTGAATCGATGCCTGTCTCTTCATCGATTGCAGGAACTCCAGCTTGCGAGACTGTGCTCGCTCCAGCTGGTCTAATGCCTAGCAAAACTTTGGTCACTGAGAAAAAATCTGGTCGCGGAAGTCCGCTCAGTTGCCGACACCCCTCAAAACGACATCCATTTGACCCTGGGTTTCCTGCCGCGCTCAATGCCAGGCAGCAATCCAACTTCAGCCAAGACTGCCAGCCAATCCTCGAAGTTCGCGTGGACCTACGTACCCAGGACCCAGAAAGCAAAGCCCCAACATCAATCAGAAGCGTTCTTTGCAGCCTCCATGAGCTGGAAATGTCGATCCTGCATAACCTGCAAAACCCACAACTCCAGCTGTGTGCAGCTTATAAGGCTTTCTGCCTCTTGCAGAATCGAGTTGTGTCTGCCCTGTTCGGAGTCAGACTCGCTGCCGGCCTTGCATTTTGCATGTCCACCCAATGCAACCAGATTTGCGTTAACCGTTAGCCGGCTTAGCCTGCATGGCCTGCTGGAAAGCCTGCAGAGGAAACAAGGATGCTGTTGGAAAGCAAGAGGGCGCATGAATAGATGGTTTCCTGCCCCGCAGTTCTCCGATGCCTCAACTGTCGACATCAGCGTATGCCCTTCATGCTCCTTTGCAGAAGCGGAGCATTTCTTGCAGGGAGCAGGCGCGCCTAATGCTGACACGGCCTGAAGAGGCTACGATCCCTGTGATCTGCCAGAAGCAAGCCACTTTGCAGCGATCAGTTCACGATCGGACATCGGCTGCCACTCTAAATGCTTCGTTGCAGTGGCGCTAGGATGCCCAGGGCTGTCTCCAACAGTGTACCCCGAGGTTCTAGGGCATGCTGCTTTTTCGCTGGTAGGGGTCAGGCATTCTCTGTTTAAACATTTGCCCATGCACGGTCCCGGCATCCGTATCCAGAAGCCCCATCATCGCAGGTTTCCCTTTGGTTGTGCGCGCATCCTGTCGGCTGGAAAGTTGGTTTCGTGCCGGTTTTGTCGGAGAAGCCGAAGTGTTTTTGCGGTGGTCCCATGCTGAGTTGAGCGGGCCATGGCAAAGCTAGCAGGAAACCAGCGCATCCTCCTCCTGCCAGTATATGCCAGTCGGAGTCTTAGTGTGTCGACTTTGCAGTGGTTTCTTGAGACAGAGAAAACAACCTTCTCCATAACCCAACAAAGGCAGGAGATAATTGCTTGGGCATTGGCGGGCTTCGGTTGGCCCACAAGAAACGTAAATCGAAATGATCTCAGGTAATGTTCAGGGGACCTACCTTGGTTTTTTGTTGGTGACCATGATTCTTTCGCCACCACGGGCCTCAACCTCCACGGAGTGGCAGGAATCGTGGCCAGGGCACAAGAATTTAGAAGCCATCCTGTCCTCCAAGTCAGTCCATCCAATGGACTTCATTGTGCCCTGATCCGGAGGTAACCCTGAACAACAGCTGGCAGGACTCGCGATTGTCTGAGCCACTAGGATCTAACTTAAGTTTCATCCGCAGAGCGGCGCGCATCATCAACAAGCAACCCAATTAAAACAGTGTGTTCGCTAGTTGATGGGGGGTGTCTCCGTAGCATTCGAGGGGCTGCACTGCAATTTTCGTGCATGCACATGCACTTGACTTCGCGGCACTGCACTCCTCAAATGCAGCCCTCCTTTGCTGCCCGGCCATGAGCTTGGTCGGTCAGCATCCTTAGCATGACTTGGGCTTCTCATCCACGTGCACGTAGCAGGGCTTGCAGAGCTTCGTGGAGGTCTCAAGAGGTCTTCCGAGGAATGGGTGTGGGACTCCCGTGGCACCTGGGTCAAGACCAACAATAAGAAAAAAAACACGACATGATGCAAATGGTGCCCCCAGCCATCATATCACCATCACCATTCATTTCTCACCTGAAGGCTTGCGCGCTGCCTACGCACGCTACGTGAGGCTTCATTCATCGAATTCATGAGGGCATCGTGGTACGGATGTTTTGGGGCGTTCATGAGGCTCCATGATGTTTAATGACAATTAGTCAGTTTCAGCAGGATTTCTCGCGGTCTTCATATTCCCTTCCTGCAATCTATCCAGCCAATAAAAAGCATGGACACTAATGAAAGACCATGTTGCCCCTCCCCAGCGCACCCCATCCCTCGCGCCAGGACCCCTTGCCCATCCCAATGCACTGTTGAGCAACCACTTCTGCACCCTCGGCCGTCAATCCTGCCATGTGTATATACAAAGGGGCCCATAATCTACTTGCCATAGATGTCCTTGCCAACACCCCTACACCCTATGCCCCCTGCCAAAAGACCTGTTTTAGGCCCCAAGTAGCTACTCCCCCAGCACCTGTCTACAGGGACCCCTGAACTCCTAAACACTAGATGTCCCCTTTCCGTACCCCCCCATGCATACCCGCCATGCACTCCTTCAAAAGGACCGGACACCTAAACCCTACATATCACTTGCTGAGAACTCCCTAGCCATCTGCCTCAATATCCCTTGCTCATACCCCCTATGCACCACTCTAAGCGGACCCCTAGACCCTAGATATCCCTTGCCCATACCGGCCCATACCCCACCTCCCAACCCCTCCCCCGCCCAACATCTTCCCTTTCCCATCCTTTCCCATTCTCTCATGATTCCTCATGTCCACCATATTCCACCATCTACTTCCTCAGCCTTGCGAGTGGAGCCGAGCTGAGGCAGCCGAATCGAGCCAAGGCGGACGGCGCAAAGCGATTAGAATTGACAGATTGACGGAGGGGAACGGGTGAAGGATTCCAGAGAAGGGTGACTGGTGACTCTGAGAGTCTTTGCGGTATGTGCTTCTGAGATTGTGTCTGAATTAAACCTGAAACGTTGGCCATTGGGTTTGCACACAATTGAGTCCTTTCTGGCATGGTCCCCGAACTTGTTGCACATGCGGCAGAGCATGACCTCTCGAGCAGGGCCTGTTCCTTCCAAAGCCCTCATCTATAACTATCAACTTAACTTATCCTTGGCCTTGCATTGCAAGCACACGCTTTCGTAGCGCTCAGATGGATGGTGTCGGCAAAGGCCAAACTGTAGAGGTGAGTGTTCCAGCGCAAACCTTTCCATCAAAGCTTGCAAAATGGCGTGCCGCCAAGAAGTTCGCCCTTACCATGCTGCCTCTGATGCCGAGCGAAAAACTCGTTCTCCGAGTGATGCGATGCATCACACCTGATCTTAGACGCATTGCCGTTGCAAAATGAGAAATCCATTAAATCATGGTGGCTGCTCGGGGCTGAGGCAGGCAAGTTGCATCTATAAGCATGACTAGGTCCGGCGCGCAGCACAGAAGTGGGCATTGTCGTTCCTCTGGACCACGCAGACTAGGTTCAAGAACCGGGGTCATGCTTACAGACTCCGTACCGAGGGCAGGGCTTGCAGTAGACGCTTGCAGCTCGTTGCTCACAATATTCACAGATCTTAGCTCGCGAGCTTCTTCGCAGGCAACGATATAACTAGAGTAAAACTCTGTGCACTCATCAATGAACCTACTGCAAATAGCAAAGATCTCTGATTTCTTGGCCGGAAGGGAGCTTTCACCAAGACAGTTCCTATCGAATCTCGAAAGTTCGGAACCAGCAAGGGTTGGACGCCACTGACTGTTTCTATGTGCCTGCTCCCACCACAATGCTCATGATTCTTTAGGGGGCTCTCTGCCGCACCAAAGACTCTGACTGTTTCCCGGCTGAAATACGAGACCGTCCTACTCCAGCGTAGAATGATGTTTGATGAACGAGCTGCTGTTCCATGAGCATTGTCTTGTGAATGAGAACCAGCTCCATGCAGATTTAGAACTGCGACTACTCAATGACTGGTGTTGCCTGTACCTGGCCTGCACAGATCCCAAAGCAAGTGTCAGTCAGCATCCCTAATGTTGTTCCAAAGTACCTGCGGCTGCCTACGGATTCTCAGAATCTAGCCCGGATTGAACTGAAAGGCTATCACACAGAATCAAATAGTGTGGGCAGCGGCTCAGATTTTGTCTTCAATACAATGTTCCGCCTTCTTCACTTTCCATCTCCGGGCATGGTATTCTTTCCAGGTCGCTTGGCATCCTGATTCTATCCCCAGAGAACCTGCAGCACAAATTGATCCCCTGTCAGCCTCTACAGTGTGGCCAAGTCTTCTGCCAGTGGCTTGGCAATCGCACGTCGCTCCTCAAAAACCACCTTCGAGCAAGATGCCAAATGAGTGTCACATAAGCAGAAGAGCAAACTCAGCGTAACTGACAAGATTGCACATCATCAACCATACAGTAACTGGCCAATAAGGAGGCTGGTAGAAGCTTGCAAAGATTCCTCACAAAACAAAGGGCTACTTTTGGCGCAGGCACGAATCGCAAGATTGGCAAGCTGCAGGCTGCTTTGGCTTGCCACGGCTTCAAGAGACTTTTGATGCTAATCCGAACCTTCTGGCCAACACGCAAAACTCATCGCCCTGCCTCGCATAGGGCAAAAGGCAGCACCTGATCCCGATGTCGAACACGGTACACCCTAGCATGCAGGACTATGCACAAAGGCCTTCCAATCTCAAGGACAAATCTAAGCATGCCCGCGAGTCTGCTGCCAGTCCGCAACAGGATCTGCATGATCGGCTCCACGGGCTGCCAGCGAACCAAATCAGACATCTTTTGAACGTGAGCTCATGTCTGTGACGGACATACTGGTTCGTGCCATACATTTGAAGTGGACTACACACAACATGCGTGATGTGTGCGTGCAGTTGACATCACTGTGCGTTCCTTAGCACACACGCTAGCTAAGCTGCCCATTGCCAATTTTTGGTCAGATCCAAAGCCTCTTGCTGCAAGAAGGGACGCCTGGCTTCGAACCAGACATGACCTGCCATGATCAGAGATTCACGACTATTCCACAGCATCATGTATCAGCCTAATGTTGCAACAACATTCAAATGCAACATACATTCCGGGGCTGCGCAAAGAATTCCGGAAACTTGGGAGGATTGCCGTCCTTTTGGCAGCACGTTTGCAACTACGGCACAAGGCGCAACATGAGAGTGAGAGAGAGAGTGGAAGAGAGAGAGAGGGAGCTCCTTCACCATGCTTGCCCTGCCCAATGCGATTTTGCAAGCCAAAAAGGTCTTGGCCTGGCACAGTCTGGGTTGATCTGTCCGATGCTTAGAGAGATCTGACTCTGACTACTTAGAATGCTTCAAGCATGTGCGCTGCCTCCCCACGTCTCAATGATCTTGGCAACTCCAACGATCCCACCTGACCAAGCATGATGCGCATCCCTTCAAGAAAGCAGACGAAATCAGGCCAGCAGCGCTGGAAACTCAACATCACGCCAGTCGACATCTAAATAGCCTGCCTGAGACATTGGCAATTGGGCGAAGCCAAAAAGGATTTGTCATGTTCCAGCCTCAACCAGCTCTGCCCAGTCGCGGCCGGCTGGTATGTCTCCAGCAACATCCTGCCCATCATTTTAGCGTTCCGTGATGTTCCGTGACAATCCACTAGCACATCTTCAAGCCCTTTGCACACTCGTTTTTCCATTTCCGCTTGTGTTCATCATCTCGAACGCTGCTTGACTGCTGCGAGCAAGCCTTTCATCAAGCGCTTAGTAAAAATCTCAATCTTTAGCGCTGAAATGTATTTCAGCGCTTAATAGATTGAACTGCTGTAGACCGCAAGCTGAATCCAAATCCAACTTGCTGCATGCTTACCCTGGCGTATGAATTTCCCACTCCTTCGTTTAGGTTCCCTCGATGCTGGACTCATCTCACGTATTTAAGGGAAGGTCTTTGGCGAACAAAGAAGTCTGTAAGAAACGCAACTCAATACTTGCCGATATGCAAAATTAAGGGGGAGCACCGCATGGTGATTAGCACGTCTCGGTTGATCTCTCGTCAGTTTACACACGATATGCTTCTCGTTTGTAACATACCTTGCTGTGTGCTTATGCTTGTTGTACATCTGCCTACTGTCATTATTAGTGTAGACTGGCACGTGCAACCTTTCTTTAGGAGTGAGATATACGCGCAAAATCATGCGAATGGCAACGAGTTCTTCGAAGGAGCAGACAAAGGAAGGAGGCCACATGCTCATACCATCTGAGACCGGACATCCCCTTCATTTTCAAGTTGCCCTCACATTGCAGAAATATCTTGAGAACATGCTGCATGCAAGACGATAGATTGAAGTCGTTATGTGAGAAAGCCATGCTCATCAGTTCGTCAAGCAGCCATATCCGTGCTAGCTCGTTAGCGCCCTCGCTATGCGAATAATCATGATCGGACCTCAGCCAACGATTGGCTGATAGATTTCTGAGCAAAACTCTTCAGACCAACGCCAAGCGCCAGGCAATGCCTGGTGGTGCCAGGAACCTTCGGACACGGCCGAAGCCATTGACTACCACAGTCGAGCTGCTCTTCAGGGGCCACTGTCGGCATGTCTGCAGCAAGCAATCATGATTGTGCGGAGGAGAACAGGGGATCCCACATGACCGCCTCGTTCAGCACCACCACCAGCAACAGTCTTGCGGATGGCAGACACCAGACTGAACGTCTGTTTCATAGTTCGATGCAGATCATGGCTGGGAATAGCAGCCGCGAGAAAAACGCAAGAAATGTCGGCAGCCCCAAATTAGTGACCCTCTCCATCCCCCTTCACCTCTCAGGATCTCTCATGCAGCCCGAGTTCGCACCACTAGCACACGCACAAGCACTGTTCGCACTGGTAACCTTGCGGTGCAGAACCATACAAATACCGCATCGTTGAATAGCTCTTTCAGACAATGCCAAGGGAGCGATGTCAAATTTCGCAAGTGGAACGTGAACTCAAACGAGATGGAAGCATTTCCCAAGAGGCCAAGCTTCGGACTTCCTGCAGCCCCGTTCGAATGGAAAGGACCTCTCTTCCGAGAGCGCCCACGAATCTGGAGACCGATAGCAGGCGCCTTGCCGATTTGCTGCTCCTCGAGCAATGCCGCCTGTAACTCACGCCAAGCCAGGCAAGAATATGGACTGACAGGCTGTAGGTCAGCGACCACAGCTGTTGCTTGCGGAATGGCCTTGCCAAAATCATTGTTCTCATTGATATAGCAGATACTTGCAAGACAGCTACGATGCAGACATACCCAAGGGCATTCAACTCGAGCACTTCCGAAGCGGGCTTCTCCTGTTTCGGTTACTGACAATGATGATGCTGCTGCAGGTAATTGAAACAGGTGACCAAAAGCTGCTTACCTGAGATCCAGCCAGCATTACCTTCGCCACGCGCACATAGTAGCTGGCACCTGGATGAATCTTTCACAGACCCCGGTTCGACAAAGGCGTTCTCAAAACTGTTATTCCATGTCATGCTCGCGTTTCAGGTAAAAATGTGCACGACCACAGGCGGGCAAAGCCAAAGTCAACCCTGTGACCAAGCAGGCTGTAGGAGAAAGGCAATTATGTCTAGAAAAATGGTAGCGAAGGACACCTCCAGCTTTGCTGAAGCTCAGTTGTCATATGATAGCATGTGGACAGTGCAGTACAATGTGCATCCGTGCTCTGAATGCAGGTGTGTTCAATAGGTCTCTTTGGTAGAGGCTTCGAGAGGAAGACGTCATTCTTGAAACAAAGCATCCTTGAACTCACAAGTGCAGGTAGAAGACTTTCAATCCTGCTCTGTGAAGCCCAGGCCCATGGAAAAAGTGTTCTCTCAGCATCCCTCGCTTACAGAAGACAAAGTGGCGTCCACGATTTCTCGAGAGCTATACAGCTATACAGCTATACCTACAACTGTTGGTCATGGCAAAATTTCCAGCACGACCTCCCCTGCATGACATCAATCAAAACATGGTCTGCACTTCATGGTCTACATGCAACGAGGCACACTTCCCCTACCTACGCGTAGTGTGTTTTGTTTTTCTTTTCGATGGTTCGTTAAAGCAGAGACGGGCTAAACCCTCCATTTCCCACTATAATGTCCGGAACAAGCACTCTACCAATATGAATATGTGGTTTTGCTACGAGCTTTTTGACGATTTGTGGCGTTCTGAAGATCTGGATGGATTTCGTTTCATTTTAAGACCCGGCAAAGGGCATGAAATCGATCTTAAGCGTGCGGAAGCCTTCAAAACCAGCAAGGCAGGAGCTGAATCGATATCAAAACAGCTTGAGACTGATTGTAAATAAAGTCCATTCTGAGAGCATGACTTACAATATGTTTAACTCGACCTTGAAATGGAAATCCAAGCCTTCTCTCTACTATAGTGTCATGAAAACAAAAAGCCACCGTACTGCTGCTGCACAAGCTGCCAATGTCAGCCAACATATGCAGCAATTGACTGGATATCCAAGTTCTATTTCTTGAGCTCACGTAATGGAAACGGACAGGCCAAGGGCCTTAAATGGAGAATGAGCCCCCAATCATGCTGATATATGCTGATGATGCAGCATCATCAGCATCATCAACATTGCCAAGGGATGCCAAGGGTCCATTTCGCCTTTCCGGGCCCTACTATACAACTACTAGTCCAACCATTCCTGCTTCTACTATGATGCGCTTTGTGTCCTGTTAGTTACTGCGCCTGCTACTCTTGAAAACTTGCTGCACCCGTTGGCCATTGCTGTCTCTAGATGTTCGCTACGAAGGCGGCAGGGCCGGCCCCTGCCCCCTGCCGCCGGGGTCCAGGGCGGAGGCTCTACAGAAAGTGGTGCCACAACCTCCGACCCCCGCCAACATAATCGGACCTCAGTTTCTCCCGGGGGCCCTTTCCGGACCCCACTCCAAAAACCTAGCCGAAATTCAGTCGCTTTTGAAGCAAATCCCCAGGCTACGAAGGGATTGTTGAAGGATTTTGGGTCCTTCCCGACCTCCCAAATCAGCATCATGGGCACGGGGGTGGGACCGAGAAAAGGGCCATTGGGTACACAGGGGGGCAAACATGGAGAAACACATCCTTAATGATGCGTTTACATCGCTGCCCGAGTCAGCACAGCTCTACTTTTTTGACGCTGATGATGCTGGCCAAGAGGGCTAGCGTCATCAGCATCATTGGCATCATCGGGGTCCAGTTTCTCCTTGTGAGGACCCGAACAAGAAAATCCAGAGACCATGAATCCGCGCCCATGGATTATGACCCGAAGCAGTGAAGCTGTTTGTCCTACTACGCTGCAATAACTGAAATATTTTCATTCACCACTATTCCCAACACTCCTCCTTCTATTATACATTCTTGTACTATCCGCCGATCTCTGGGGCGGTGCCCAGCAGGTGCATTGACTACCCAAGAAGGAGAAACTAAAGGTCGGGGCCTTGGGAGCCTTGAGGCTCTAGGGGTTGGGGGCTTAGGAACCTTTGTAGACCCTGTCAGTGTGTATTTGCGGGGTTCAGATTTCAGCAGAAAATGTCATATATTTTGCTGTTTATGAAACATCATCTAGGAAGATCTCTCTAGAACTTTGGGAGATGCTGGGGAAGCTCTAGGATAGCTTCGGGAAAGCTGTGAGATTGACCAAGACTTGGGTTGAGGGTAGGGTGATGAGGCACCGATGTTTTTGGTTTCTTTTTTCGGTGCCCCCCCAGGTCTTGGCCTGATCACTTTCATAGCCTCCCTAAAGCCATCCTAGAGCTTCCCCAGAATCCCATAATATCCTAAAAGTTCTGGAGAGATCTCCCTAGAAGGCCTTCAATCCTACCCTTGACCCTTGCCCAGGCTCTTTTCGGCGTTCCTTTCCTTCCTTCCTCATGTACTTTTACTATCAGCAAGGACTAGTGTAGACATGCGTAGTTGTCACAGTGAGTAATACCATTCACCGGCTTCCTTGTACATTACTCTTTGACTCTTTTCATTGATTCCTACCCCTACCGAAACTAGATTTGCTTTTCATCTGAAATAGTTGGTTAACAGAGATGGTGCCAGAATTCGAACCAGATGTACTATGGAACATGACAAGTAGCAACCCAGTTGCATGGCACACTCATTACTTTAACGGCATTCATAAGGGAGGAATACAAGATATGCACCCGCTGGTATGACATGTAGTTACTTGGGCCAAACACAAAACGCAGTATGTCAGTTCCTCTTGCTGTATTAAGAGGAACCTTACCAAATGTAAATATATATTAGGGGGAAGCATTTCCTAGTACACGTAATACAGCAAATAGTATAAAACATGTATTAGGCTGTAGTCCCCAGATGCACCATTATGCTGATATGAGTCATCCAGCGCATATGAGGGATTTTGGAAGGATTTTTGGGGTCCCGGGCCCCCCAAAAAAACATCATGAGCACAGAGGTTTTTCCCGAAAGCGTGGCGAACAGTTTTTCAGCGGAGGTATAGTCTTTCTTGAAAGGTTGTCGTTATCGTCGTCGCGTTATCGTTGATGCGTGGACGGATGTTGTGATGCACGGGGTTATTGTTAATGCATGGATGGATGATGTGATGCCGTGATAGAAAGGATGGCGTGACGTAGCGGGTTGGTGATTGGTAAAACAGATGGCACGAGGTATCGGATGGAAAGGATGGCACGAGGTAGCGGGTGGGTGAATAGGCTGGCGTGAGGTATCGGATGGATGGATGGATGGATGGATGGATGGATGGATGGATGGATGGACGGACGGACGGACGGATGGATGGATGGATGGATGGTATACTTATCTCATAGAAGGTCGTCCGGATGGCTTCCTTTACTAAGTTTAATTGGAATTTAATCTTCTTCAAGCACGGGTAAGGTTGGCGGGACGGACCGCATGCTCAAAATCGCGCTGGCGCGTAGCGTCCTCGAGATTCTCAGCGCGAATAACGACCCTCTTTGTCCGCGGCCCGTCGTGACGCTGGCGCGCGGAGCGTCCTCGAAAAATTCTCGACGCGAATGACGACCCTTTCGGTGTCCCCGGCCAGTCGTTTCGCTAGCGAATGACGACCCTCTCGGTGTTTTTGGCGGGTGGCTCAAAACTGCGCTCTCGCGTGGAGCGTCCTTGAAATTCTCGGCGCGAATGACGACCCTCTCGGTGTCCCCGGCCCGTCGTGACGCTGGCGCGTGGATTGTCCTCGAAATTCTCGGCGCGAACGACGACCCTTTCGTTGTATTCGGTGCCTGGCAGCACTGGCATGTGGAGCGTCCTCGAAATTCTGGGCGCGAGCGACGAGCCTCTGGGAGTTTTCGGTGCGTGGCAGCGCTGCCGCGTGGAGTCCTGCGAATCCTGTTCGGAATCAGCAACCCTCGCTGTTTGGCCGCGTGGCAGCGCTGGCGCGTGGAGCGTCCTGAGAATTCTGTTCGGAATCGATGACTCTCTCCCCTGGTCGCTTGTGGATCCCGGGTAGATTTAGTAAATGGAGTGCTGCTTGCTGGCCAATCTCGCAAGTGCGGCGAAGGGTCCCTGATAGTCCCTCGCCGGAGGTGGTCTTCCTTACGCTTGTCGTTATCGTCCATGCGTGGATGGATGTTGTGATGCACGGCGTTATCGTTGATGGATGGGTGGATGTTGTGACCTGCGTTTTACTAAAACTGGACGGTTGTGTCAGGTCTTGCTCACTCCGCCAAAACGCTTTCAGGACAACTGCTCTCTAGTTGAAAACCAGCCCTGAGGCCCATCTGGGCGCGGGCACCAATTTTTGCAGGTTGGAGCGGGGTGCTGGAAGACCTCAAGACCGGAGAAACAAGCCTCCAACGATGCTGATGATGCTGGCCCCCTGCGACAGCATCATTAGCATGATTGGGGGCTCGTTTTTCCATGAAGGAAGCCCCGTTAAGTAAAGTACTTCTTGTCCTCTTACTTGCTGCCCCGGCCACTCTTGCCATCGCTGTTTTTCCCGAATGCGTAGCAAAAGGGTTCCCGTTTTAAGGTTGGGGTCCAGGGGTCCAGGAGTCGACGCGAGGTCGTTGCGTTTGTGGACGCAAGCGTTCGCGGAGCGTCCGACTTGTGTCGGACTTGCGTCGGACTTGCCGGAGACGAAAATCGTCGCGAAACGCAGAACTGTCGTCACTTTTTGCGTTTCGTATTACAAAAGTGTCAACCGGGGAGTGGTCGGAATGGTAGGGGTGAATAACTGGTAAACTGCTTCAAGGCATTGTGTCTGGGCCCGGATTTGTCCGATGTCTGGTCTTTTTGATCCAACGAGGATTTCCTCGTTTGGGTCCTCACAAGGAGAAACGGAAACCAGGTGATGCTGATGATGCTGGCCCCCGTAGCCAGCATCGGCGTGTCTGGGGGTCCGTTTCTGCATTTTTGGCCTCCCCTGTACGGAGGGCCCCAGTCGCCTAGCTGAGCTGTGCATATTTGAGGGGCTGCGCCCAGGTGCAGGCAACGCAAGTAGTGTGGAGCCGTGAAGGGGCTGCGTGAGACCAGTGTCCCGACTTGGCCCCAAACTGCTTGGCCAAGCACCCGCAGACAGCCAAAACCCTTAAATTGGGGAAGCGGAGCCACAATGATGCCGCTGATGCTGGCCCCCTTAGCAAGCGTCATCAGCATGATTGCGATTCTCCAGCACCCTCTCAAACCTGGAAAATCTGCTGGCCCTGCTTAGATGGCCTGGGCTAGTTTTAAACACCTCTGTGCTCACGATGTGTTTTGGGGGTCTGGGGATCCCGAAAAGCCTTCAACAATCCATCCATGTGCTGAGGAAAGCTTCCGGGACGCATGTGAATTTGAGCTCGGCCTCTCATGAAGTCCATTTTTTCTCGGCCCTGCCCCAAGACACTCAAATATCCCTCCGCAGCGAGCGACTCCTTGAGTTCATGTGAATTTTGGCTTGCTCTTGGAGCGGGTAAACATGGGCTCCGCCTCTGACCATGGCGGCAAGGCAGTATTTGAGGCCTAACCACATGGACCGGCCCTGCCGGCTTCGTAGCCAACAGCAAACCAGATAGGAGCCACCAACCCGAATGCAGACAAGTGTCACGTACATGCAATGATAATAACAGCCCACGAGCGAAACCACTTAGGATACTTAGGTCCGGGGTCATCCCTTTCTCCTCTTTCTCCTCCTATTTCTTTTCTCCTCTCTCGTTCTCCACCTCTCTCTGTTCTCCTCTCTGTTTCTCCTCCTCTCTTTTCTCCTCTCTCTTCTCTCTCCTCTCCTCTCTCCTCTCCTCTCCTCTCTCCTCTCTTCTTTCCTCGCTTCCCTCCTCTCTGCTCTCTCCCCTCTCCTCTCTTCTCTCTCCCCTCTCCTCT
>CAJNIZ010011436.1:4760-21252 GCA_905231905.1 Symbiodinium pilosum | reverse complement strand
GTGAACATGGAAACGTGGAAAAAAGTTCTCCCTTGGATCACAGGGTTGTACACACACACACACACACACACCCGCGCGCGCGCGCGCGCGTAGCGTCGTTGACGGATCCTAAACTTTCAACCCTACAAACCTACATCATGAAAACGTATGAAAACACCACGTAAACCCCCACGCACCCAAACCTTTATCGCTCACTCAAACGCTGCACTCCAAAACCTGAGAACCCTTGTAGAAGCCTCACCCGAGAGGTCAAGCCTGAACCTATACTCACTACGGTACAAGACCACAATCTCCGCATCTGAGGTCCGCGACTCGCCCTTCGCCTCGGCGGCCTCGTCCTTCTTGGAAAACTTGAAGTCCACCTATGCGGGTTGGGGGATTTACAGCGTCAGCGGATGGGGATCTTACTGTTTGTTGTTGCGCGGGTCCTTTTTCCAGGGCTTGTAGTTGACGGGGGCTACAGTAGGACAAGATTCACGGCAGGGTTTTCCAACACTTAGAAACCAAACGATCATTTTCAACCAGGAAAATGGAGGCATAGGCATGGAAGTTGAGGAGTGTACCCCGCTTTGCAAACGGCCGCGTCAACTTCCCTCCCCATATAATGCGGCCCGACTCGGGTTGGGGCTCCCTGGCAAGACAACTTTAAGCATTGCTAGGCATATTGGGAAAATCACTGTTAGGAGGCGGGATTGCGGCTATGACAGAGAGCGGGTTACAGCTTGGGCAGCCAAACCTACCCGCAATGGCGCGAGAGTAATGAGTAGGGCCCAGTACGGCTGGAACTTAGCAGACCCTCGCTTTGACGCCTCTTTGCTTGAGTAGGTTTTATGAAGCATTCGGGAACCCTCATGCAGACTGCATGATACACGACAAGCCCAAGGCCCATGGATTGACTTTTCAGAAGAGCCGTTTCGCTCCAGGATTTGCAACAAACAGCGGTGATGCGGGAGCGAAGGGTTGAAAAAATAGCCACCTTCTTGCTCGGCAACACTCCCTTCTGAGCAGCTGGAGAAAGAACCGGAGTCCAGCGGATCCTACAATGATAGGGGTGTTCCCCAAGTTTCCCTAGAACAACATCAAGGGCAACAGGAAGAGTTTCGACAAGCTCTCAGACGACGTGACAACATCAAGCAGTTCAACCCTCAAACTCCTCCTAAAAGGATTCGGACGCGCTGCTGCCTACTTGGAAGCAGCGTGCCGCTGATCATTTAATTAACGACAAACAATCGGTAGAACCCACTTACAGGTCCGCTGCATCAAGCAACTGTTGTTATGGACCAGGTCTAGTTCTAGGCAGCAGCAGGGCACTCCAAGTCTCACTGTACTTATCCTGCACCATAGACTACATTGACATGCTGTAGTGCTCCTGCAGCGGGACCCCATCCTCCTGGTGAAGTACAGTATTTGTGCATATGCATGTGTTTGGCGCTGTTCACCCCATTGCCTTGACAATGCGAATGTCCTCCGGCAATTTCTCCCTGTCCAGGATCTTGTCGTCCTCCATGGGGTTGCTGTGCGCTTAAAATGGCCTGATCATGTTGCCGCACTTGACTACCAAATAGTTCGCCTGTTACAATATCCAACGCACGGACGGGGAAGCTTCAAGGAGAGATCTAACCGAACATCGAAGCATGGACCATGCAAGGTGCTGGCTTGGAGGTTCAGAGGTTTTGGTTCACAGTAGCCACTGAAGCCCGCCCACAAGGCTCGATCCTGGACTGCGAATCCAAAACTTTAAACTGGCACCAGTCGTTTTCGGGTGTAGAGCTTGCAATTGAGCTTTCTGGACTAGTTCCACTCAATTGCTAAGCCGCAAGCCTGCTTGAGGGCTGAGGGGTTTCGGAATTCGACACGCAGAATCAACCTCATGTTCGCAACTCCCTAAAGGGCCTCCCAAACCGGAATTTCCCCTCAACCTACAACACTGTTCAGAACAAAAAAGGAAACAGCCTCAATAAGAATTGTCACCACAGCGCATCTATTCTTGGCAAAGGAGATGGCTCATTTCGGCCTTATCCCTTGGGACAAGGTTGGGGATTGGTGTCTTTGTTCATTTTGCTTCCAGAGCAGACGCTCTAGAAGAATTGTTATTTGGACCTCTACTCCGTGTGTGTTTGTTCGGGGAGCTCTGTGACAACCCAAAGAAACTACTCGGATTCCCTTGACAACCGCCCTTACAGACGGCGCCTCTTCCGCGGCCATGTTCACGATGACCGGGGTCTCAGTAGCCATTGCTTTTACAAACACGGTGTTTAACAAGCTTGCACTGATCTGGGTTTAGTGGGCTTACAAGAAATACTTAGGGAAAAGTGTTTTGAATGAATTCCCAGGCTGAAGCTCGGGAGACTGTTTCGGGCTCAAGGCTTCACGTTCGTTTTGCCAGGGTTCTTCACAGAGCATTGGCGGTGCAGTAGAAACCGACATGGCAAAACAAGAATACGTTCCAGCACCAACCAGAAGGAGGATGACATAACCCCACACGTGACTTCAAGGCGGGACCTACAAGGTCTTGATTCCTTTCGGGATCGTTTCGTTCGTCCTCCGAAAAACAGCATGCACAATTCTGTAGCCCCATGCCGCACGCTTGAAGAGCCCTTTTGCTGCAGATCACTCGACAGCTCGAAGTCCCTGAACTTCTGCATCCCAAAACGCGCTGCTCAGTCATGCGCACCACATAGTTGTTAGTTTGAGCTTCGCCTACCTGCAAGCCTGGGCCTACATTTAGGTTCTGGATTCCGGGCTGCTTGGGAGTTTAGGGCTTAGGTTTACGCCTTACAGGCTTAGGATTTGGAGATTACGGCGTAAGGGTTCATGGTCCAAGCACATTTCTGACATGTGGACGAATGCATGTAATTAATTGGGAACATCGTTCCAGATACTCTTTTCAGTGACCCCCTTAGTGTTTGGACCTTTTAGCGTATATGCGACCCCGGAGCATATAGCTTCTGGAGGGCATCATCGATCTCCTCACAGCGCACATGATTGAGGGTTGCTGGCTCACCAACCACGCATCAACAATTTTCAGCGAACAAGGTGTCACAGGTGAATGCGGATTGCATAGACATTCGGAAATTAGCAAATATCATTTTTACATTTCTAGACGCGAAAGGCTTGGTAGCTTCACACACCAGACCAGGTTTGAGGTCTATGATGGTGGTTGTGTAGTCCTGACACTTGGGCGCCAGCTTAGAGGGGCACAGGGTTGCAGGGTTGAAGAAGTTCGGCCAGCCTCTACCGTGTGGGGCAAATGATTTGAGTAAGGTTGTGTTGTATGTGATATGTGCTACTAAAACCGACTAGAGTTTACTAGAGCTACTTACTACTTGTGGGCCATACGGACAACCGTCCAGATCGTAAACTCCCGTGTACAATGGCAAATCTTGACCTCACAAGCTAGCTTATGGCACAAAAGCAAGCAGAACTAGATGGATTGATGCTCATCAGCTTTTGATCTTGCAAGCCCTGGCAGATGCGGGTCCCCAACGTCATATCCCATGAACAGCTGAGGTATTGCAAGAAGTGAGGTACATGTAAGCAGCCACTACGTAAATGCCTTGCGGGTCAGGTGATGCAAGCAACTGCTTTGTCACATCATCCGGCGCATCACCCCTTCTCAAGTTCAGAATTACCTATTTGCCGCCGCATACTTCCCGCGGATTCGCAGTAACAAATCCGGGGTACATTGAGGATCTGGAAGGTAAGCTATCAACCTAGCGGGGAAAATTTGAATGATCCTCAACCTAAATTTTACGAAAACGCGCCAACAAACATGGAATCAACCCTTTGAGAAGGGGCCGAAAGGAGGGCAGGTGCACGGCAACACGTTGGGCATCACAAACTGGCCTGCTTGCACAAAGCTCTAAGCCCCTCTAGTCCATTTGTCACAGGGACAGCTACCCTACTCTTTACTTGAAGCAGCAGCGTGGGCCGCGAGGGAACTCATGCTCATGATTTCGTCGGCCATCCTATAATATCCTATGTCCTAGAGCCAAGGTAAATCCCAGAACAGTAGCCAGAAGCAAGATCACCTTGGGCTCCAAACTTGCGTTGGGTTGTTGCACCCTCGGATATGTAGAGGATGTTGCGTAAAATGATTTCCGCTTGCCAAAACGGGAAGATTCAAGGGTAGCCAGGTACATGTTGGGACCTGTACGATATAGCAGTTTGGGCAGCCTCAGGTACTGCATGCACAATCCCTATAGGGCCTTTTAACCCAAGACAAACTTAAGCAAGCACGAGCAGCTTGAATAGCCCACTCCTTCTCGATGGCTTCCTGCCAAAAGTCTCGTAGAAAGGCGCCCTGACATGCGCGGAACCCCATGATGTACACCCGCCGTAGGCAGACAATAGTCTGCATAGAGCTCCTTGTGGGGTTGCATGTTAGTTTTTTTGTGAGGATGCTGTTTGTTGAAGACATTTTCTACTACCTGAGTACTTCAAAGCGCTGTTCGTGCACCTGCGGGGGAATCCTATCACTTTCCAGAGGCGGGGGGTCAGCCAACAAAAAGTTTAGTGCGAGATTGTGGGGTGTGAGATTGAGGGGTATTGCTTTTTGGGGGGGCCTATCACTGATTGTCCTTCTCTACATCCCTACCGAGTAGTGACACTTGTTCAGAGGGAGCTTGCCTAAATCCAGGTGCCAAAATACGTAAAGGCCCAGGTTGTAATGGATACCCACAACCCAAATGTAGATAGGCCCATATTGTACGACCTCACAAGAGGCCTCGGCCTAGAGCCAAAAACCCTTAAATACCCAATCAGGCATCAGCCTCCGCCCAGACCTGACTTCTATGTAATGCGTTCAAAGCAGAAATGTGTTCCCCGCCTTGCTGTTTGTAAGCTTTGTGTTCAAGCCCACTGGCAGGCTGAGCCTGAGGATGAAGAGGTATTAGTTGAGCTTAGAGCTTAAAGAGGGTGGGAGTTGTAGAGTCGAAATCTGGCTTGTATGCCCTTGATACACCCTTTGGATGTCTCATCCTGACAATAGTAGAGATACTTTGCCACGAATACCCAAATGTATATGTATATATACACACACACACCCGCGCGCACGCACACACACACACACACATGCGCACACACAGCAAGCTCCTTAAAAGCTCACACAAATGGATTTAGGGTGTTGGGCGCTTCATCATCGAACGCTCGGGGATCGCCTTAACAGTTAAGATGGGCATGACCAACTAAGACCATAAGCCCTAAACCCTAAGCAACAACCTTCAACCCTAAGCCTGAAGTCAGGAATTCATGCGTCTGTGAGGCAGACAGGCATTCGCCCTTCTGCCTCAAATCCTTTGCCTTGATACTGGGTTGCAGTTTCAGCTCAAGCTGTAGGAATGCCCGGATGCAGGGCCCAAAGTTTCCCTTGTCCGACCGCGGGCACCTGCTGTGCAAGCCTCCTGTCTCCCTTTTGCCTTCATGAACGCATGAGCTTTGGCCACATGGCGGAAAAGATGCTGGATCTCAAGTCTGAGGCTGAAGTTGCGAAGTCGTGCGCCATTGCATACATCCACAAGGAGGGGGTCCGCAAGATCACCTGGACATACCTACATACAACAAAAAATCGCTCGGGTGCTTACAAGACAGCAGCTCTTTACATGCCTCTACTGCATCTATGCCTTCCTCCCGAAAGCCTCACCGACATGCAACACGATTGCATTGCCCCGCTTACCGAAGTCGATGCCAGGACATTTACTGTACAACCCATGGCAAGGGTTCTAGCGGCTTCTAGCGAGCGAATACTCTTTGTAACCTGCGCATGCTCAACGTCGAATACACTGTCCCCCTCAACATGTGATGCCAATCCCCCCCTAGCCTTGCATAGTTTGGCTGCATCAACGGGAGACTACGGGCTCCCCAAAACAAACATAGAACTGGAACATTTGGAGGGGGGCCTCGACGGCCAGTTCAACAGGGACCCTAGGCCAAGAGAAGGGTAGACATTGACCTGAACCCTTCACTCTGAAACTGAATCTGCTTGATTTCTTTCATTCCTCCCTCTATTACAACTCTACAAAACTATCTGACAGTCTTCCACCTTGCCCTGAACGCTAAATCGAATCGCTGACCCCAACGTATCCCTGTAGCATTGCCAGAAAGGGGCGACATGGAATCAAGCTGATTTTGTCTTGTCTAAGTTTCTGCCTTTAACCTTTCATCTAGGTCTTACGGTAGCAGGACACCGGTGGTCCAACTTTCTGGCTTCTGCTTGACAGTAGTCCCCACTGCCCTATGACATGTAAAAAGCTACACCCGCACAGTAAGGGACTCCAACATGGAAACCCAAAAGTCGCGAAGCTGGGAAGCCGGACGGCTGGATTTCATCGAACGGCCTCAACAAGCCGTAGAGGCCTCAATGCGCTGCACGTGGTTGCTGCCCACTTGAATAAAGGCTCATACATCCGGGTGTGCCCCAACACAATGAGATCCCATTTCTGGACGCCTGCAGCGTGCCTGTAATCTCAATATACGCCCAGGGTCTTCAAGGGTACCTCTGTACTGAGAATCCTGTCTGCAGCTCATCCAACTGCTACTAGGCGAGCGAGTGGGTCACAACCCCTGTGTTATCCTGCGTTGAGACCCTCCAAGTCAGAGCGTCAGACTTTTGGGGAACCACAAATGAGAGAATGGGTTTCAACCAGGGCTTGGAGCAAACCTTTTTCCCCACACACAATCTTCCGCAACTCTAGCAGCCCTACCATGCTGGGGATGCTGCACAAACAAAAAGAGAGGGGCATCCAAAACCGGTTAGGTATAAATCCTCAGAGCCCCTTATAGGGATTGGGTCTGACGTGGAATTGCTACTAGGCTCACCTCATAAAAGTCCAAACCGCACATGACAAACAGGTAAAGGTGCTCAACTCGCTGATTTTACAAGGCACGGAGGCAAATGTGGCCTACACAAGACACGGAGTCAGCTGACCCACAAAAACAGGACGTTGCGCAAGGCCCGCCTTTCAAGCTGAAAATAAGTTACAGCTACCAGGCACACAGATTAAATGGTTCACATATGCCGAGCATCCTCAAGAATCTCCTGAGGGCTATCATGCTTGGACTTTAGATTCTTGCTGCCAGTGCTTTCTTGGGACTGGAGGAGTGCATGCAGGGGAACCGGCACTAGCCATTCAAGCATCGTTCCCAACCCCCAACGGTCCGCACAGCAGTAAACCACGACCTGTTAGCAAACAAAGGCTTGGGCCGGAGAAAATTCGAACGTGGGCGTTTGCCCACTCCGCATCGTCCTGTGGATAGCTTCTGAAGGTGCATAGCAGGCTCACTCATACTCGCTTAGGGTTCCTTGCAAAAGCTTACCACTCAGGAGGTTGAAGCCAATGAAGCCCAAGGAAGATTGAAGCAATCCAAGAACAGATTACACCGAATTTTGTTGGACATACAATCCTCCAACAAACATGGAATCCCACATGACCCCGTTAAAATGACAGTAGGCTACAAAGGTCCCGTTTCGCGGAGGTGCTCCAAACTGGGGGCCTAAAGACTGTAGAGATGCGTTTCGGATATGTTCAACTCTAGTCATACAAGGATTAAGAAGCATCGTGTTGTTCCATGGTCGGCGTCAGCAAGCTGACCTACGTCCCCACACTGTGGATTGCATTCGGAGTTGGGTCTAGCACATGCTGTGACTTGTCAATAGCTCCTCATCGAATTCGGTGAACAGCGCCGCATTGAAAACCGGCGTGTCGTAGAGACAGCAGCATGGAAGAGGCTGTTTGGCCTGAGAACTTTGAAATTACTAGTGGCCAATTTTTGGGATCCAAGCCAACCGCATCTACCGCCTGAGTGCATTCGGTATCCAAAGAGCAAATGCTAGATGCCTCTTGGTCGAAGGCACTCGTCAACCTGCTATTCAGCCCTGCTGAGCTTTGAGATTCTTCATTTCCGGTGGCACAAGTTTTCACGCTAGCCTGTACCATCGTCCAACTGCAAGATAAGCTCAATGACATGCGTAAGCGCCTGTTAGATTCAAGAATCGATAACCTGACGCTCCACTCCAGCAAGCATCCGGCCTGAAACTGGCTCAGGTGCTGCGCATACTGCTTGGCCAGAGCATCATTTACGTGCAATTGCTTCTTGATGTCCTGGCTGACAGATGTGTGGTAGTCTTTGGTCTGCACAATAACTGCAAATCTAGGTCGCCATTGCCCGAATGCGCCAAACAGGTGACCACAGCCGCAAGCCCTAGGCTCTTCGGGCTTGAGGTTTGCCACCCAGACAGATACGTAGAAACGAAAGCGTGCCCCAGGAAAACACCGAGGAGCCGCCAGGCAAAAAAACATCTCAGAGGACAACAGGGTCAGGCAGGGGCCGCTTTCGGCAAGGTTTATTTTCCCGGATTGTTTCATGCCAATGGTGCACTGCATTTTGGAAACGCCCTTATGATAATGTCAGGGCCCAATTCTTATGAAAGCCCTACGCGTGACCCGCTGGGATCCCAGCCCAACCCAGGAAATCCTGAAAATATGGATATGAGGGCCAAAGGCTTGCAGTCCCTCTGCCTGAGGCCTTTGCAACCATATCGTTTTCCATAATTTCCCAGATTTTCCTATATCTTGTCCACATCTCTTCCACATTTTCCTGGATTTCCGGAGCGGTTGGAAAACATGAAGCGATATGAATTTTCAAGCACTGGAAAAAGCTGAAATGTATGGAGAACATATGGAACACATGGAAACAACATGAAATAATATCAAAATGGTTGATATGCTGAAGGCTGAAATTAGCCTTGCGGGGGCGTAGAATCCAGCTCAGGAGCCTTCAATCGCGCATAGTGTTTAGCATATTGGGCCAATTGAGGTGCTAAAATTCCATGTTCTCGGGACCAGGACAAACACATACTTCTTCCATAGAATGAAGCTACTGGGGTAACATGGCTGTCCGGCTGATCATGACGTCTTAGCCTTGCACATTCAGAGCCCTAACCCAAAAAAGGCCCTGACCGACGAGGTTACTTACCACCAAGTCCCCCTATATGTAGTCCTGACTGTGGGAAGTGGGAACTCCTTGAACAGATCCACATGTTTAAGACCTTCTAGCTTAATGCTGAAACGTGCCCGTCCTTGGCCTCCAACCGGCACAGCTCTTGGACCAAGTTCTGCAAACAAGGCCACACTCGCCAGTGAAGAATTCAGGGCTTGTCATTTCCAACTTAAGGTTTATAGGGTTTTAAATTTGGGGTGGAGATTGACCGGGCATGAGGTCCAGCCTAAAGTACAATCAGGGTTTTTGCAGGCGTAATTTCGAAGGGTTGGCTCAAGAATGACCCATTTCTGGACCTGTAATTTGGGAAAGTTCGAGTTGCAGACTCATGTCCAAGGATCAGAGGGAAGGGTCAGGATTCAGGCATACTTTTCCACCGTTCCTGGCAAGATGCTGCATGCGAGAGCAGGTTGATGCTTTGGAGTCTTCTGTACCATACCTCCACTGAGGTTTGTCTTTGAATAGGAGGCCCTCAGGGACACCGGGAATGCATGAGGATTCCCTGCTGCGCGCTGCATAGAGGCAGACCCCCAATTCAAAACGTATGCTGTGAAAGGACCAGATGTTGAACTACTCTTCAGGTAGCCAGAATCAGAACCCAAAGATTCCGTGAAATATCAAATGTACTTGGCACGGGGCAAAAATGACCTGTGCGACGCGCTGCATGCATGATTCGCGTGTGGAACATCTCTGCAACGACAATGAACTGGAGCTCCAGTAACATCTTGTGACCGTGGCCCCACATATGTGTCTGAAAGCGAGGGGTCAATTGGCTTCATCCTATCCAATATCCTTCTAGTTCAGTCTGAGCGAACCTACGCATGCTCGCTCAAGACCAAACCGTCCATGAGCTTGCGCACGCAGAGGCAACATCTACGTGGACCAAACTTCGTAATTTGTCTTTTTGTCAGCTTTGTTCTTGCCTTTTCTTTCCTATCGTGGAAATCATGATTGCTCGGAATAGTCTTATCATTGAGGCCTTACTGTTGTTTAGGGCAACTGGCGAGGAAAGTCTCATCGTCTGACGCCGTCATCGGTCCTGACACAACGAATTACCTGTTTAGCTTGTCATTGCTGGAAGGCCATCATGCGCTCGATGTATTGTCCACCTTTCTTGTAATGCTAGATCTCTCCTATTTGCGTTCTTGTACGGTAATTTTGCTATTTGTGAATATGTCGGGAGAATGGGGTGGATAGTAGATGCAGGGAATGGAGAGTGAAGAGTGGGGAGTTGGAGAATGGAGAGTGAGCAGTGAACAGTGGAGAGTGGGGAATGGAGAGTGGAGCGTCTTAGTCGTGTGTTCTGCGCATCGTGCCGTGCGTGACGCGTTTAATCTAGGCGAATTACACGCAATAAATGACGTGTCGCGTGTCTGCATTGGGGTTCGTAGACTCCTATCAGTTTGCTTTCGGCCTCGCTGTGGCGCACTTCAAGGACGACGGATCTCGCGTTCTGTCAGGACAAGATTCGTCTAAACTGACTTCATTTCCGGCGCGGCCCCAGAGCTGGATCCTCCACACCTGGGTCGTGACTTGTGCAGAACGCCTTTGTGGAGCCAACGAATTAGGTCCAGCATCCCCTGTCCCTGCAGAACCTGGCCTTGCTTGTGGCAACAACTATGAACGCCCCAAGAAACCCCAAAATATCCGGCAACCCTAAACCAGAATCCGGAAGCTCTTAGCCTTACATAGCCCTCAAACCCTATGCCCTATCTGCCCCTAGAGCATGAAACCCTTCGCCACTGCACCCAGAACCCTTTAACCCCGAAACCCCACAACTTTGAAGCCAGATACTCACATGCCAACACACTTAACCTGGCCTTCGCTTTACCGCCAAGTCTTGGTGAGCTTCGCTTTGCCAACTCCAGCGCAGGCTTCCCATGGAACCTGTGGCAAAGTGACTCATTTGGGATGAGGATCTAAGGGGAAAAGGTTCGGGGATTGGGGGTGTGGAAGGTGCCAGCCACCCCGGCCCAGCGGCCAGGCGGCCGAGCTCCAAACAAGGGCGCCAAACCAAATATTTTTTTGGGCGGGCCCTAGAAGGCCGAGGTCAAATCTGTGCACCAGCCGTGCGTGTTGGGCCGGAGGCCGGGGGAGGTGAGGTTCATTAGTAATGCTGCTGTGCTTTCAATATCAATACCGAGTATTCAACTTTTGCACGGCGCTACACCCCTGCGCGTTGCACATTCAAACAGATTTCTCTCAGATTGCAACGTATTTTCTCTTTGTGCCGCTACCGCTACTCCCCGCTTCCTTTGCGGAACCATCATAACAACCCAAGCTTCGCCTCACTGCATCGGCTCCTGCCTAAACACACCTCCGCCTTTCATCGGCAAAATCACGAAACGTCCCGCACAAGAACACAGACTTGCAGTTCGACAAGGCAAGTACTAATGTTAACTACTACCGTAGTGGACGGAAGACAAAACTAACTATCCTATAAACCAACAAACAGTTAAGAAGCATACCTGCAAGACAAGGTCCAAGGATGAGTACGGGGCGAGTTTACAACACATTTTGGCCCCAGCCCCCACAGACCTAGCATCGTGAGCAGCATGGGGCATGTCTGGGCGCCCGCCATCCGTCTTGATACCACGACCCCTCCAAGATCCTACGTATGTTGGGGGCTCGACTATGCTGATGATACTCGCGTGAAAAGGATTGCACCAAATCCTCCGCAGCAGGGGGGAAGCTTCAAAGTCTGGACAAACCTCCAAAACCAATTTCATAACAGGGGTCGGCGGTCGTGGCGTCACTCCGTATGAAGCATAAGTCCGTCCTGACCGTGTGGTCCAGTGCTTATGCACGCCTAGCTGAAGCTATGCTTAGGGGGTGACGCCCCAACCGCTGACACCACCCCCTATTTGGAAGCCATGGATCCGTGTTTTTGGGGGGTCAAAAAATCAACATAATTTTTGGAGGCCAGCATCATCAAAGCCTTCGTTGCTCACTTTTGGACACCTCAACATACCCGGGGTTTTTGGATGGGTGTTGAAACCTCATATGTGTGGTGTCAAAAGGAAACTGGAGGCCCAAACAGGCCCCATGATGCTCATGATGCTAGCTCTTGGCTGGGCACGTGTCTGTTGCTGAAAATATCAGTCTTGGTAGGATCTGGACTGTATGACAAGCATGAGACAGGTTTGGCGTGCATTGCCCAAGCCAAACTTTATAAGATGTCCATGTTGCATGGTTGTTGGGTGTGTGTTGTCCACATTTCCAGCACTTTTGTGGCTCCTGAGCTCGTCCAATTCGTGAAATGTGGCTGCTGATTTGCAATAAGCTGCACTTGTGGGCTAGAACCTCAGAGAACCATGCTCAAAGTCGTCTTTGATGGCTTCTCTTGGGTTCTTGCCTTTCCTGGTCCCAATTAAGCCAAAATGGGGTCTCAATTGTGCTGATGATGCTGGCCCGTACACCAGCATCATCAGCACAATTGGAATCCCATTCTGGCTTATTGAGACCCGGATCATCAACGGTTTTAAGGATTTTGAGATGGCTCTCTGCGCCCCGCACGCGAGCATCATCAGCAAGAACATCTCTTTTACAGAGGCTTCTCATGATTTGGCACATTCTGATGCCAATTAGGACTCCGTTTTGAGTTTTGCAAGGGGGACGGCCAGGCCGGCCTGTGCCGCCAGGCCTGAAATAATCTCAAGCTCCATACTTTCGAGCTCGGGAATTTTATGCAGCGCGCCGAAGCTAAAGATATTCTTCGAGTTCTCGAATTGGGTAGGCAGTCCTTTACAAAGGGAAGCAGCTGAGCCTACCACAAAAAAGGGAACGCCCAACCAGAGACCAGAAGCCCAAACCTGTTTTGGATTAAGATTCAAGTGCTGAGGGTGCGGATCTTGAGGTTCAGGCCTCTCGCAAGTTCCTCTCCTAGGAGCTTCTTCATCATCCCAATTCAGAGTGTCCCTACAGTACCGGGCGAAGAAGAAACGGAGAAGTGTCCTTAGACTGCTCAACCTCAGAATTCAGAATGTTCCTCCTAGAGTCCCGCTTGATCTACAGTGCCCAGAGCACCAGAAGCCCCTTTACATCTAGGCAGACAGCACAACCACCGCAAGCAGAAAAAACAGATTGCCGCGCCCTTCCTCCAACCAAAGCAAAGCAGCAACAGCCCGATACATAAGGGCCATATGTATCAGGCGTGCGCTGTTCTTTTGAGACAGCTTCATTATCATCTTGGACTCGTCGATGGGGTCCAGCCTTGCAGCAAGCACTGCATGCATTTCGCCACAATGCTGCTTGTTGCCAAGCCACGTGTTGCTCATAGAGTGCGCGCGACCAGGTGCCTAAAGGCACGGAGCACATGAGGACAGCGCAATCAGAAGAACTACTAAGCCCCGGGGCTAGATCGTTGACCTGAGCTGTGTTCTACTACGGACGTACAGTGACGTACAACCGCTCCTTGCGTTCGATCTCATGAGTTGTCCATTGTAACACTTGTCAAAAAGAGCTCTGCAGCGTTAAGATCTTGCAAGAACTTGCAGCAGGAATGAAGACCGGCACGTGTGAAAGAGCAAGCGCTAGCGTTCGAAGTTCGAAGCAACGAGGCAAACCAAAAGCGAGGAACCGGCCTGTTCTCAGAGCAGCTCTTGGCCGGAGCAGGTCTTCTGCATGTAATCAACAGAGTCTAAGGCCCTAAACCCAAGAGTTGATGCAAGTCCTGTACTTGAGAACCCTTGATGTGCTGAGCCCTAAAAGCCTCCTCCTCTAGCTCCTGTGATATCTGCTTTAAGATTGGTGGCTGGGCAACTGCTTTGCCAAAAATGCGTGTGGTCACAATGTGCCGTGTCTCTCTCTGAGCGTGTCAGATCAGCTTCAATTGTGAACGTCAGCCGGCCTGAAGTCCATCCCAAACTCTCTCCAAGAATGCGAGAAGCAAAGCAACCAGATCTTTCTGCCATAGCGGGCTAGAGCATTCAAAACTCGCTCATAAATGTCTTCCACACGGACCCTCGTAGTTCCTTCTTTTTCATCCAAATGTTGGGCGCCCGCCATGCCCACACCCAACACGCAGCGGAAGAATGGGACGAGTGGCTAGCCACGACTCAGGAAAACGGGTGGACAAATGCACAGCGATGGAGGCAGCAGGCGAATGCAGGCCAGGACAAAATGAATGCCTAACATGTGAAACCAGTAGATTGCTGCTCATGATGTGCAGCTGCAGCTCGAACCAAGCAAAACAAATGCAGCGATACCTGGGATGGGGACTTGCAGCGTCTCCTCTCCTCTCGGTAGTGGCACCTCCCTGCCGAACCTCAGCTTGTTTCTCTGGCCACCAGGATTTCCTCAGGAAGGCTGAGGAAAGGGCTCACCTTTCACATATACCTTCAGAAACTCCGGGAATGTCACCGTGTTGTTACCTGGAGTCTCACCGGGCAAGACAAATCCAGTGCAAATAGCTCCCTACTTTCTGCAAATCTAATGCAAGCAAACTTGTGCGGCTTATTCGTCAAAGCCATGCCACACAGCCACTTCCTATTTCAAGTGACCAAAGCGGGGGCGAGGCAAGAAGAGTTCGTTTGGATCCAAGAGTAGCTGCTTGCAATTGCTTGCTGGGAGCGGACCATCAACATCAAGGGTGGTGAACTGCTCAGAAAGCTCCTGCAGCTGGCAGATTCAGAAACAGGAGCTGCAGCTTCCGACTAATTTAAAGCATGACAAGCTACAGCTTCTTGGGATCCTGTTCAGACATAGGCTGTCCAAGCTTGGCGTTCATCTCCTCGCAATGGATCAAAAGAAATGCCGTGACTACTCGTGCATCAACTTGTGCATCCAGGTCCTTGACCTCCTGGTATGTGACCTTGCCATTGCCATCAATATCCAGCAAGTCGAAAGCCTGCTTCTGTTCCAGCACCTGCGAGTCTAGCACTATTTGTTGGTCCACCTGTCGGCATTGATGATCACCCCAAAGGCGCACTTCATCTCTGCTCAGCTCGTATCTGCTCATGTAAGCCTTGGCAGAAATGAAATGGCGCCAGCAAAGCACTTGCAGGAAGGATCTGCCTCAAGAAGGCCGGGTGAAAGCGCGCCCTGCGCATGAATCAACAGCAAAAGACGTAAATGATCTATATACAAGCTGCCGCAGTTCAACTTCAACGCCTTGACAATTGCCATGGCACTTGCACTCGAGATGGCAGAAAGATTGGATCACATTCGAGTTTGACCCCTTCTGGCTTGCTTGAAAAAACATCTCATGGAACCTTTGGGCTGAGCTTCTTGGCGACCTGCCCCTGCGCTGCCTGGTCCATGTTCCAAGTGGTAAAGAGACATTGCTGCAAGAAGTATGGCAAATTATTTCGAGTTGTTTCCAGCTTGTTTCAGCTCGATGTTCTTGAGCCATTGCAGCTGAAAGGACGGCAAGCGCACGTCGATACACATTACATTTGCCAAGACAGACAGACAGACAGACAGACAGACAGACAGACGGAGACGGAGAGGGAGACGGAGAGAAGCAAAGCATGACAGCAAGAGGTGGGGATGAGGATGGGGAGAGGAATAGAGGGGGAGTGGGTGAGCAGATGGGAGAGTGGAAGGGAGGGAGGGACATGGACTGGGAGGCAAGGAGAGAGTGAAGGGGGAGGGGAGGCAGACAGAGAGGCCCCTGGAGGGGGGGGCTTCTCGCTCGCGTTGTTGGCATACTGCCTGTCCTCCAAGTCCAAGAAGCTGTAGACAAGGGGTCCTTCGCTGGCTTAAAAGGCACGTAAAACGTCAAGCGCAAACCAGGCCTTCAAGTTTCTCTGCATAGCTTCTGATCCTACAGTGTGTGCAGGTGAGCAGCTGAACTGCATGATCTTATGGTCACAGCGAAGTTGTGGCCGTCACCGATCCACTTCGTTGTCGTCACACAGGGACCATGCAGTCCTGCATGAAGGGTCCCAGCTTACAAATGCCAGAGTGGCAGGTTCAACCACAGAGGCTGCCGCTGCATCTTGCAGCTTTTAAGTTTAAGAGACTTATGGAGCAGGAGAGCAGAAGAGGGGCTTCGCCTAGAAGAGGCCGATAAGATGGCCAGAAGAGGGCTGTAAGATGGCCTAAGTAAGAGGTTGTAAGATGGCCATGAGCCGCTCATACAGTTTGTAAGATGGCCAGAAAGCCTGTATGAGATGGTTGAAAGAGGCTTAAAAGCTGGCCCAAGAGGCCTCTAAGGTAGGAGAGGCTTATAGGAAGGTCAAGAGGATTATAAGATGGGCATGCGACGCCTATGATAAGGTAAGATGGCAATAAGGTTACTTTAAGAGGCCTTTAAGCTGACCTAGGATGCCTATAAGATGGTCGCACGAGGTTTAAAAGATCTTATGAGATGGCCTGGGAGGTTATAAGATGGCCATAGGAGGCCTAAACGATGGCCAGAGGAGGGCCTATGAGATGGCTTAGGAGGCCTATAAGATGGATGGCTACGAGAGGCTTTCAAGATGGCCATCATAGCATTATATCACGGCTCTAAGAGCTTCTGTGGTGGCATATCCGCCGACCCCGCTCTGCG